>VBVR01000760.1:0-41523 GCA_011638315.1 Tetramorium parvispinum | reverse complement strand
TGAGCGTGCCGCCGCCGCCGCCACCGAATCCGATACCGCCGCCTCCACCGCCACCTCCGCCGCTGCCGCACGTCGGTATTATACTGGGTTACGTACTCGGAGATATACCAACTCAGAAAACCATACGAACTCATACCTAGGACATCGTACTCTCTTTCTTGCTCACCAATTCCATCCTTAGACGCAGCTTCACCCCTATTCATATTAGCGTACAGATACGTAATCCTAATGATGTATAATCAGTTGACTTGACTCAATCCCAAAAACCTGCGAGGAAACTCGCGTCTTATCTAGATATCGTCATACATCTTATATCAATGTCACATATATTAAGATTTTCTCACGATATTACAAGGGCGATCGATTCAAGGATATGTCGGTCGGAAGGTCTGATTGAAAGTATGCAACTAGCAAGTGGTACCATGCCAGCTCGCACACACAGGAGGATACTTCTTTCACGTACATGGACGAAAGCTACATACACGTGGCGAGCGAAGCGACGAGCTCTATGTGCGAACACACACGAAAGTGCCGATGGATGACCAAGCGGCTTACTCGACACGAATGCGCGCGTGACACGGGACGAAGGGAGAGAAGCAAACGGCTGGAGGAAAGAAGAGGATGGGGAATTCGTATGAGGGGGACTTTGAAGATAGAACGAACGGGCTCTACTTTCCCCCTGGGACGTCGGAATATCAAAGTTCGGCTCGCGTAAGCCGCAGAAACATGCGGGCTGATTCTCATGGACCACCGTTCTGGTGCCATCGAAGATTAAATCGATTCTACCGCGACCGTAATATTTTTATCACGATAATTTAATTGCCCCCATCGATAGATTTCGATTATATCTTCATTTGATAATCTCCGCTTGTATCCATGTTCGGCAAACTTTTCTTTCTTTTTATGTTTTTATGTTTCGTTTTTTTAAGAGTATTGTTTACGTTTTTATTTTACCGCACTCGTGTCTCGATATCGAAATAAATACTGCGAAATGTTTACACATAGGAAGGCATATAAAATTTTTGTAATATTACATAATATATATAAACGTACATATGTACATATAATAGTAAAACATAAAAAAATGACGTTGCCGATTGATTTTCTGAGTATAATCATTTCAGATATATAAATAATTATTATAATAAAAATTAATAAATTATAGAACTTATTTAACAAATTTATTTAACGAGTTCAGTACTAGACTCCACAAATTAAAAATGGCCATTTTTACATCATAATTATTACCCTAATTTTAATGAACATTATATTAAGAAAATTTTTATTAAAAAAACTTATAGTTTTTTATTATTTTCTATTCTTCTCTATTATTTTCTACTATTTTTATATGAAACATACTATAATGAATTCGAATATATAAGTAATTATTATAATGGAAACTAAAATTATAGAGCTTATTTAATAAACTTATTTAAAACCAGTTTTAGACTAAAGCAATTTCACAAATTAAAAATAAATATAATTCATTTCAGTTATAATTATTACCCAATTTTTAATGACTATTATTTTGAGAAAATTTTTATTCTAAAATCTATTTTCTATTATTTTCTATTCTATTTTATTATTGTCTACTATTTTCATATGAAACGGAGTTTAACATGAAATAATTTTGTTTACTGTTACTTTCTCATAAAGAACTAATCTGTGAATGGTAAAACAACAATAATAGAATCCATGAAAATTTGTAATACAATATTTCAAGAATACAACACGACTATGAATATCATCAGTCAAAAGAATACCTAATTAACGATTTAGAACTTTATTCATGCAAAAAGTAGAATATCTCGAAACATTGAAATGTCGAGAAACGTATACGCGATTGACAGCTGTGTCTGATTCGGTTACGAAAACGTAGACAAATAGAATGTAACGTCTAAAAAGAAAATTTGCTAAAAGTATCGTGTTTGTGGTATTAAAGCCGGGTGGAGGAGCATTTAATGCCAACGCCAATTAAAAGTCCGATACTCGTCGTCGACACGCCCTGCCGTTTACAGAACTCTCGAATTCGCCTACTTCAAAACTGACGAGATCATTTTTCTCGCAGCTCCATGTTATTCGTGAATAAATTCGTTGCCAAATAAAACATTTTTCCTCGTCTAATAAAAATCGTAGTAGCGCGGTATTAATGCACAGATACGCAATTAAATGCGACGATAAGAAAAAGAGGAAATGGACACAAATGTGTATATATGTTAGATTGATTTTTACAATTTAGATTACTATTTGAAGAACCAGTCAAACTTAGGTAAGTATAAAAATTAATTTTACTTTCAAATAGAATACTGATAAAAAATTATCTTACAGCGAATATTTGTAAAACATAATTTCGTTTACTTTCAAAATTATACTTTAATACCTTTTTATTTCATTTCGTTATATTATTAGCCACGCTTTTATATATATATATATATATAGACACACACACACACACACACACACACACACACACACACACACACACACACACACACACACACACACATGATTTTAATTTAAACAATCACAAGATGCGTAATGTACATTTAAAAATCACACCATGTGCAAATTTTTGTAAGCGAATTTTTAATAATCACCTATCGAGACCACAAAGATATTCTTACCTTCACGAGACTGCCGTATTTTTGTATCGGTTTTGGGGAGTCATTAATTTAAAAAAAAAAGACGGATCCACGCATATAAGTATTTGTCACACGTACAAAGGAGTCCTAGATGTATCCCGCGAAACTCTACCGCCAATCAATATTTTCGTAGGATTCAACGGGTGTCCTGTTTGTACGACGTCAGTTTACCGACGCGCTCGCTTCAGGATGTATGAGTTTGCCGAATTAGCGTGCTGTTTAATCAGGCGCGAGGATTGTGTCCTTCCAATGCTCGCGTCATGTTGCGGAAATATCGGGAACCAATGACGCTCGGCCGGGGTCCCCACATCCACGAGACGCGTGATTTTTCGATGATTCCCGGCGGAATCCGCGCACTCTCCCCGCCCCCGCATACGTGGCCCTCAGGCTAAATAAAAATACAAAAAATAGAGCGGCGCTTCGCGCGATGACCGATCTGGGAAGTGCAGTTCGGTGTCGACCGCGCCGACATCGAGGAAATTGACCAGCGTTTGCTACACGCAGCCGCGCTCTCGAAACGCTGAAAAAAAAAGAGTTTTGGAGCTCGCGACAAACGCGGGCAGCCGAACACGCGCGAAAGTAAAATGATCTTTATAAATGGGTCGATTAAAACGATCGTGGCATAAGCTACATCTGCAGCGAAAACGCATGCGTTTTGTTTCCATTTATATCTTTCTCGTTCTCGTTAGAAAGCAAACGCTTATTCCGTAAATGTTCCGCAAAAATAATTCCATAATAAATAAATTGATTAAAATCAATTTGAATATGTTCGAAAATATAAAAATCAATTTGTTGCTTGTATAATAAATTTTTTACAGCAAACAGAACCAAGTTTAAAACGCGGATTCAAACACTTTATTTATTTAAGGAATTAGTAAGCGTTAAATTCTACAAGATATTAACGCTTAGCGGAAAATATATATATTACTGTACAACAATATCCCATCGAAACTTTTCTCCTTAAAAAAATTCATCTCAATTATGGAATAGAACAATTAAAAAATAAATGGAAACAATTTCCAGATCGTGTTGATTTTAGTTAGTTGACACTCGGGTCGGCGACAGGCGCGCGAAGAATTGTCACCGTGGAGAAATCGACTATGGGAGTGTGCGAGCGCACGAACCGTCATCCGTAAATCGATATGATTTATTCTCGCGGATAGAGAGCGACGATTGTCTGCGGAACGCAACGCGGAACGAAGCAGTCGAACGACAACATTTTCTCGGTGACGAGCGAGCAATAAGCCGGATGAAGCGAACGCATCCATTTCCTCCGGCCGATGCACTTCCTTCCGGATCCTTACGGCTCTTTTCGTCCTTCCTTTTTTTCCCCTCTCGGCGTAATACCCGTCATCGTCGTCGCGGTCGAATCTCATAATCGCGCGCGGCGGACGAATTTCCACGACAATGACGGCTCGACGCTGCGGCTGGCCGGCGGTTTCCGGCAAATCTGCGAAAAAACCGCACGTCGGCCGTGAATTCGGCCGGACCGAAGATTTTCGGGCGATTAATCGGCATGCGGTTTCCGCGAAACGAGAACGAGATAACAGGTTGACCGTTGCAGGAAAAAAGAGGAAAGAGCGGGCCGCGAGCGCTCGGTGTTTTGACCGTTCTTGTTTCCCCCGACACCCGATATTTTTGCGGCATTGCAGGAGCCGCGTGAGAAATTAACCGCGGCTAGCGAAGGTCACGGCAATTGAACGTATAAATTCCGATAAATTGGTGCTCCCCGATAAATCAAGTTTTCCGATGTGACCGCGACGAATCGCCGAATTTCATCCCTTACCGACTCGCTGCTGCGCGGCAGAAAGCTCTCTTACCGGCGTTTGTAAGGGGATGCAACGAATTCGGGGTGGACGCGAAAGGGTCGCTACTGTCGACGAAAGGAGTTCAAAAAAGTTTCGTTAACTTTTTCATATACGCAATAATTTTCATATACACAATAATTGTATTAAATGTATAGAAAGAATGATAGCAATCAAAAATTAAAATTTACACAAAGTTCCCTTAGTTAAATCATTCATTAAGATAAATAATCAATCATTAATAATAATTAACAAATATTAATTAAATCAAAAATTATCATATCAAATTTAATACGAAATTATTAATAGGATTTTATTGTTTTGATTTCTAAATGTATGAGCAAACTCCAAGACAATATTTTTCCCAATGAATTAGGGAAAAACAAGGCAGATGTTAAGTTTTATTAAATTCCATAATCAAATTGTCAAATAAGCGGAACAAAACAGATATATCTTCCTAACATCAATTTGGCGAACACGTATCATGATTTTTCTCTAATAGCAATGATTGATAAAAAAATGTGGATCAAAGCCGCAGATCGTAAATATAATTATCTTTGTCGCCATTTAAATTAGCGTGCGGAGGATATCTGAAAAGAGTGCTAATGCAACTTTGTAGCAACGACACGGCGGTGCCGCCACCGCACACGAGCCGCATCCATCCGACGCCGGGCGCGTATTATATCCGGCGACGAAGCGGATAACGCGCAAATATATTCGAAAAGCCGGACCGATACAAAAAGGAAGCAGAAAGAAATGGGAGAAGTTCCTCCACTGACCCAGTGCACGCGTGGCGCGTGCGCGCACCCTCGGTCGCGGCGTATTTACACGCCGCGGTGACAAGCGCCGACGATACATCCGCCCATTTTTTTCCCCCATAAACGCGTATCGAAGCGATCCGAACACGGGCGTCCCCCGCGCAGCGAGAGCGATGAGCGCGAGAAGGACGACCTGGGGGCTGCACATGTACGCACACGCACGGTTGTATGATGTACGTCCCGCATACCAGACACACCAGACGATACATAAACGTCGGGCGAAAAAGCATTGGTCGGAGAAAGAAAACGTCGGGGTGAGCGAAAAAGATGGCGAGAAAAAAGAGACGAAATGGAGAGAGAGAGAGAAAGAGAGAGAGAAGAGAAGAGGAGAGAAAAATCGGAGAGTGGTTCCGAAGCGGATAGAGACAGAGACGGAGCGTTGGAAAGGGTGGCGAGCGTGAGCGAGAAGAATGCGAAGATGCACGTGGCGGCGCGGGGCGGAGAGAGAGCGGGTGGCGGATTCGATGAGGACCGAGCGAGCGAGCGAGCCGCGAGAGGGTGGTTATATACCGCGGCGGAAAGAGAGGCAGCTCGAAAGAGGAACAGTGACACGAGAAGAGCGGAGGACGTGCCGATACGAACGGAAACGAGAGACGAGAGGAGGGACGAGCGACGAGCGCGAGAGGAGACCGAGAGAGTACGGGCACAGGGCGGACGTGGACGAGCGAGCGAGAGGAAAACGGGGGGATGAAAAAGAGAGAAGGTACGCGAGGAAAGAGAGGCGGAACGATATCGAGAGGGAGCGAAAGAGAGGCCGCGCGCGAGGGTGAAAACGGGAGGACGAGAGAGAGAAGGCGCGCGTCGGCGTGGCCGGCGGAGGGAGCGAGACGGCCGCATATGTGTTCTGAAACAAACGTTCGATCAGAGTGCCGATTGTTGCCAATCATACGTTGCCGCGGCGTACCCCTCTGTGCCCGTGGCTGGTCCGCGGATTCAGTTCCGCGTTTTTACGCGGCGCGGCAACCAGGGCCCGTCCGCCGCGCGCGGCTATCCGCGAAAACCGCGCGCTAAATGTGTCGCGAACTGTGGTTGACGACCGTGCGGCGTGTCTCCGACTTAACCCTCGCCCCTCGAGAGGGTCATCGGGGCCGTGAGATCGCGGCGAGAAGGGTGCGGTACAAGGCACCGAGGGCCTTTTCGTCGCGAGCGGTGTAACCCGCGTATCGATATGGAATGGGCGGCGTGCGTTGCGTGGCCGCGTACGTGCGTGTGCTTTCTGCGGAAAATGTCGGCGCTGGCGGTGGCATTCGATGATTGATGACGACGGCGGCGGACTACGGCGAACGGCCGTGTGTGCGTGTGCGTGTGCGCAAACGAGTGTGCATACTTCTCATCCGCGGCTGGCTAAGCGCGCGTACGTGCGTGTGTGTGTGCGCGCGCGCGCGGAGCTACCGTGCGTGTATATGCGTGCGTGCGCTCTCGTGCGCGCACGGGAATGTGTGAGTGCGCGCGCGAGAGGGCACGATGATTTCGGAAAACACGGCGGCCCGTGCCGACCAATGGCAGCGCGTCTACTCGCCGGCCGGGCGACGGCGATACGCGATGACGAAGAGAGAGGGAGAGAGATGGGAAGAAGGGAGAGAATGACCGGGAGGGATGACGGAAGTGGAGGAGAACGGACGGGGTCTGCGACGAGTAATAATGAATGTTTGTTGCCGCCGGCTAAGCCTTCATTTTCGCTGCTTCAACCCGCGGATGAAGCTCCTCGCGCGTCGCCTTCCAACCCTCTTGTTCACGATCGCGCCCCGATTCGCCCGGTTTCCTCGTCTCAAACGCGAACGAACGCGAGCAGACGCGCAAAGACGGCAGGGGGTTAGTCCGCTATAAATAAAAGAACCGGTTTCATTCTGGTGAGCTCTAGATTTCGAGGCTACAGAATGGAAATGATCCCTACGACTATTCTTCGCGATAACTATGCGACCATAACACGCATTTTCCTATCTATTTTATTTCAGTTATTGAAAATTGGAAAAAATTTTGCGAAAGATTATACTCTCGTTTTCTATTTTGTATTCTTTATTGAGTTTTTTATTAATGTAATTGTTGATCATGTCATTGTCGATATTTCTAAATATCTAATACTATCAGTATAGAGTATGATCTTGTCTCTGGCGAAATTGAAAATAGGAAACATGAAATATGGTCAATTGCAAACAAAAGATGTATACTTCTGAAAACGATATAAATAGCGTCTTCTACTGACTGAAGTAGAAAATTAAACTATAGGTATTTAACTTATCTCTTTCTATAAATTGAATATTTTTCAATATTTCATTTTTTTCGTTTTCGATTATTTAAAAGTCTAAAAAAATAAGAAAAATAAAATATCTAATCATATCTTAGCATTCGTTAAGAGATCGCTGCTCCCTGCGAAAAAATTAAGCAAGCAATGTAGAAAATAACTCTAATATAAAAGCGCGTAGCTTCTTGGGAAAAGTTAAAATGATTAAGTCAACATCGGAGCGAAAAACGGCGCACGCGCGTAAGGAAAGAGATTCCAACTTTCTCGAGGGCGCGAAAAAAGGCGCGCGGAATTAGCGGGACTTTCTCCGCTTCTTTCTTTCACGATTTTCAAAACACGACGGAAACGGGAGGGAGATAGTAACGGCAGGGTGCAAGTTAAACATTGCGCAACCCGATAGCACTCTAAGAGCGCGAGAGCGCGAGAGGGATGCTCGCAGAACGAGAACGAACGCGGGAGAAACGAAGGTGGGACAAGGACGTTGAGGCGGACGGGAGAAGGAGGGAGAAAATGAGAGCTGGAGAGGGATGGGACGGAAAGATGGAAAGAGAGAGCGAGATAGATGGTGGGGACGAGTGCTTTTCACGACGTTGGTACAGCTCGTAGGCGATAGTGCGGAGGGCAGCTCTGGGCGCGCACGCGCTTTTTCGAAAAATCAATAAAACGAAAAGCTTACCTAATGCTATGTTACTACGGGGGTAGACTCCGCCTTCATCTACTAGCTATAGATACGGTCCGATCGCCGCCTAGATACTACCGCGACCCGACCAGATGACCATCTGGATCGTAGATGAATGCGGGGCTGTGCGCGCGAGCGCGCACAGGCTGCATCATTTCCATACTTAACTGGTACACGCGCGACAAAGTTCATTTCGCGCCGATCAAGGAAAAAAATGTCACCCACCCCATTCCCCGCGTATGTCACGTGGCGAATTTTCCGCGTGTGCGTTCGACCACAATCCCGTTTAGGCTGATTATTTAATTTCTCCCGTCAAGGAGAGGGATACTTTTTGCTGCTATCTGATCGTACAAATATTTTCGCCTAAACTATACAAGTGTCCAACTACTTTTAAGCAATTATTGTTTGCAGATATTGAACTTGTTAATTTTTCATAATATCCAAGATAGTTTGTAGTAATCGTTGTTAACAAAAAAAAAGTTGTATATTTAAGATAGCCTCATTTTTTTTTCCAAGTACCACATTGCATTGTTTTTTGCAGATTTGGCGAGAATAAATGCGTTTAAATGCGTTCCATATTTTAATATACAGTCATGTGTTGCATAAATTATCCGATGCGCTAGCGATTAATGGTTTATACGACGAGGTTAACATTCGCCGATATTAAATGATATATCTTGGTATCGTCATAATTCCCTTAGGACATTGGAATCTCATATGTGCACATTAACGAGGTATTTCGTGCACGTTCGTGCTGTTCGCACAAAAGGTATATAAATGCCGCAAGATATGAATAGTTGACTAGCCGGAAGCTAGTGCAAATAATCTATTTTGCCTACAATCTTAACAATTTTGGAATAATCTTAATTCTTCTATTTAGTAGAAGCCTGAAGATTACAATTTTTAAGCGAGTCGTAACAGCTAAAAAAAAATTGAAAGTATGTATAAGAATAAATAATAAAAATTATATTAGAATAAAGGTTAATTGGAATCGTAGTATTTCTTGTTAGAAGAGGATGCGGATGAGAGGTATTAGAAAAGATTTCTAATTATAAATGGATAAACAAAACCGTAACTGGAACGCAAGCCATGAAGCGATCGTCGGGTGACCAATTAACAAGCTTCGCGGCTTCCAAGGAGCCGCGAGATAAAACGACAAGAAAGAAGGCTACAGACCCCACGATATCCAACAAGCTCCTGTAAAATAGGGGCTTGCGAATGCGGCGAGCCATGATTAGATTGTGGCTTGTGCTCCAGGCGTCCGACTAGGTTCAGCACGTTAGCGAATTCGGTCCGTTGAGTGTTGACAAGTCCGCATCCTCCTCTCCCGGTGCCTTTAGCGCCGGCCGTGTAACTCTAACGAGCTTAGGGCGCGTTGGCTCTCTGCTCGAGTGCATTATCTGAAACCGCGAGGTGTTCTTGGCCAGAGTGGATGCGTTTCCGGTGCCACGGCGTGCGCGAATGGCATACGTTGTCAACGGTCAGGTATCGAAAGCGGATCGATTCGTGAGAAAATTCCGCCGAAAGAGTTTTCTCATCTTGTTTCTTACGAAAATATGTTTTCCTTTAATTTTCAACATATGTTAGTACTTGATGTAACTAAAATTATTTTTTTACTAATTTTATTAACTTTCAAAAATTATCGTAATTGTATGTATTGTAAGTTATTGTATATTGTACATAATGTTGTTTAGTTGAATCAATCATTTTTTTATCCGTAAAATTGAATAATTTTACATCTATGAATGACTACAAATCATTGATTAAAAAGATTTAAAGATGACAGATTTAATGTAATGTCATAAACACTAGGATTATTATAATATTCTCTTTTTCAAAAAATTATGAGAAATAGAAATTTTGAAATTATTTAGTTTCAACGATTAAATAATATTAATATTAATATCTGTAGTTTAATAGTTATTATATTTTAATTTAAAAAAAATTAATCACAAAATTCTATTTGTCTATATCTATTTGATTATATGTCTAGCTCTTATCTTTGTTATTACTTTGTTCCCGTCTATATTTTTATTGCCGTTTCTTTTGCAAGTATTGTCATTTCTTTATAACAGCTAGAGATAATGCAATCGTCATTCCTTTATATCTCCCTTTCTCTTTTTTTTATCTGCGAATGGATATTTCTACCTTGTGTCGACAGTGGCGAAATTATATAAACGAGATTCTTCTCATGGTTCAAATCGAGCCGCGGTAATGTCGTTACTTTTTACTATCTTCGTAGCCAATAAACATAACCGTTTTCATAACTGCCAACCTGGAATAGTCGTCTCCGCGAGAACAAATCGAAAAATATATCTAACAATTGCCACACAAGGCCGAGGAAAATTAGCCACTGGTGAAAATTTTTTAATTAATAGACATAAAGCGGGAGATATACGCGTTATGCGCATACATGTGTATCCGCTGAAACAGTAATTTACTTATATGAAATTTGTATGCGCATATGTGTACGAAAAAATGCTCATAGAAGAGTACGATTTCTTTTTACGATTTACTACAGTAATGTTACAATAAATTTTTAAATTAGAAAAATATAACTTTTTTTTAAATATATATAACCCGCATTATTTATGATAATATCTGTTTGTCTATAAGATCAAGCGTGAACTTCTTAGCTTCCTTATATCGACTTTAGAATGCTGAAATAATTTACGAAAATGTATGATTATGTGTGCGAACGTGGCCGGGCAGACGAGAACCTCGGCTAAGTATCGCGGCAGAAAACCCCGAAAACCCGGTCATTAATTGTCTTAGACGTTTAAGCGCTGTAAACACTGGAGGTCGCGAAAGGGAAAGCCCCTGGGTAAAAGCTTTAGCAAAAGTATGAGCGCCGTTAGCGCAAGTTTTTCCGCGTAACGACGCCGCGGTCCGTCGGCAGTTTTCACAATTTTGCGGAGACTGTACCGCGGGGGTAACCCTTCAAGTATAAACCACCCCCTACGGTAACCATGGCAACACGGACGTGGTATTCCTACCCGGCAACTCGCCCCGTCCTACCTCCTCTTCCTACGTCCTTCTACCCCCCCACCCTCTACTCCGACCCCATGCCTCTCGCTCTCCACCACCGATACCCGAGCCTCCACCCTAAAAACAAGAGTGTAGTTGCCGGATCACGTGGTTCCGCCGCTCTCAAGGGGTGGGAGGTCGAAGGGAAGTGAGGATAGAGCCAGAATAGGATAGAAGGGGTAGTTCCTAATTGCACCGGGTGGGTGAGACACTAGAGGGGCTCCAGAATTGATGCTGGAATTTTGAGGCTAGGTTAACTCGCTCTCGCTCCCTCTTTCCCTCACAACCGCTTCTTCCCTCTCCCTGCCTCTTTCTCTCTCTTCGTTCACTCACTCTCCATCGTTCACTTGTTCTCCTCCTCTCTTCTTCCCTGCCGCGAGCACCTATCTCTTGCCGGTCGCTCTCCCTCGAGTGAGTCCAGAGAAGCTAGTAGGGGTTGGTCCCCTAGACTGAAAAATGCTGCGGTATACCGGCCGGACATGGGGGTCCTTTTCGAAATCCTCCCGAAACTGTAATGAGAAACTCACTCGCCGATTTTCAACGGACCGGGCTCTCGGCGCACTGAGAATCGCCGAAATGACCATGGCGATGGTCCGCTCGTAATTCTATTTACCACGTACCGTACTTAACTTGCAAGCTCTTCGCTTTTTTTCCCATAACTTAGATTGAGCCGGCTGATATTTAAATGACTGCGACCCTCCCATCCGCAACACAAAGCGTTCAACAAGAAGTTTTTGTATATCATCAATTCTCTCACAAAGCACTCTCTTTCTACGATAATAAAATAAATATTGTACCATCCCTAAACATCTTTAATAATAAAGAAATTAATATATTATTAAAATCGTTATTTAGACCAATAAAAGAAATTTTTCAAGAATTTTTTCGTATACATCTTTTCTCAACCTTTTATCTTCCTTTTTTCCCCGCCAAAAATACAAAGAATAATAAGCAAGTTTTTTATACTTTTCCATTTTTTTCATTTAAAAATTTTTAAATTTTTTTTTACATTAGAAACCCTCAGAGATTCCTGGGCTCCGCCCTGAAAGTCGAGAGCGAACGAGTCCCTCTTGGGCTGCCCGGCCAACGAAGAGGATAGTTTGCATACGTGGTGCAGCGGAGAGGGTGGCAGCCGGACACAGCCCTCCGATCAATGAAGGCGAAGCGCGCGCAGCCCCTCCGGTTTTTTGAAAATCTGCCCGCCAACCTGGTACCTTGTTTATCCCCTCCGCAGTGTCTACATCTGAACCACATACCAAGATGGGGAAACGTAGCGACGCCGTGAATACACCATTTTGCTGTCAACTTGTTCGATTTACCTAGCATCGCCATTTTGCCCGAAGAAGTTGCTTTTAACGACAAAAATTGTCGACGGCGATGCACCAAGATGTAAAAAACGATACGATCGATATCTTACTATCTTATACAAACATTCCGCTTATGCGAGCGTAAAAAATCGCTTTCTTTAAAAAATTAATTCAACCGTGGAATTTCCGCGCGCAAAAAGTATTGCACAGAACCGCCCTCTCGCTTTTTACACGTGGGGTCTCCACGCGGAAGGGCTATAAAAAAAACAAAAAAAGATTCTTTCTTCGTTCTAAAGAGGAACCTGCTGCCATCTGCTGGCATTTTTTGTACAAGTCATCCTTCACCCCTCAATCCTTGCGTGCATTCGTCGAGCAGAAGCACGTATGAGTTCATCAACCCCCTGTAGGATGGCGCCACTAAGCAAATTCTATTTTAAAAAACTATTTGCATTATTTTTTAATTTTTCATCATTTAAATTAATAACTTGCCTTTTAAAAAATAATATATAAATATAAAACAACATATCAGTATAATTTGATGCGATATTAAACCATAATATTAAATTGTAGTATTCCTCTAAAATTATTGATTATCGAATTATTTTTGTCCTCGATGAAACTTTGAGGGAAATTTTAAACTTGCTCTAAAATTATTGACTATTGAATTAATCGCAACACAACACAATATATGTATGTAGTGACGTCTAGCAATAAATTTTATGTAGTATTGGACAAACTATTTCATTTAATCAGTAACAATTGAAGATATATATTTATCTTAAGACAGCAAATTATTTTATCATTTTAATATTTTCCGGTATCCAATGTTATTTTATTTACAGAACTTTTTGTAATTGTTTTATATTATAAAGCTTCAGAAAGTTTAGCTATTGGATGTGATATATCGATTTCTTCATTGATATATCAATTAAATTAATCTTTGCCAATTTAATCTCTACTTAACGTGCGCAACCTGTTTGTTCTACGTACCTATTGCGTGTGAACTCTTGATTAAACATCATTAAATAAACTCAAGTTTCAATATATATTATGATTGAAATTTACTAAATATCGAATACCGAGATATTCATAGAATAAGAGTTATCTCTTTTATAAAATAATTTATATACATACGTATACAAACATAGTGATACTATATCATTATAGTTTGAAAATTATACTAATGAAAAGTATAAGAAAATCTACCTTCAAAGTTATAATCCTTAACATAACAAAGTAAAAACTAGCATTTAGTGCAGATATCGCTAAATACGGTTACTTCATTATGTTAAGCAATATTAACATGGCTGCAATTTTTGAATATCGAATCTATTACTTTTAATTTTAATCACTATGTTACGTATCGATAGTATGTAGCAGATCTTTATGAAAATTGTAAATATTCTGTCAGCAAAGAAGACACAAACATCTTTCATGACTACAACATGGTTCACAATCTCGAAACCCAGCTGATGGAAGGTCGAGGATCGGCGCATATGCACGACACTCGTTTCCCGTTCGTAGTTCCTATAGTTGCGTTCTTGTCCGGGTTTCGAGAGGACGCGGTAGTCGTGCGATAATAAATTATTCGAGATAGATGATGTTGCCACGCCACAACGGGTCTGGGCTTGCTCTCTGCTCCTGCAGTGTTCTGCAACCGGGTATTTATGCCGAGTCTGGCCGCCATGCTTCATACCACCGGGATAGCAACCCCCCTGAGTTATGTCGACCGCGTTGGTCTTGATAGATTTTACAATTTACGATCGCCGCGTACACGCGTCGCCGAAATATCAAGCTGTCGCGAACTTCTCCGGCGACGACTTCGCGTTTTCGGCGATTGTGCCTTTCACCATCGAGACAAAGTGCACTGTGCACTTTGACATCATCGGACTACATGATGATATTCGTCTAACTTTGCGGCGGTTATTGTTGCTCATGTACGAAATCTATGATCTTTCAGATCTGATTACATGGTATAACAATATACATTTAAAAATATTAGCAAATATATAAAATTGTGATATATACTAATTATAATAAACTAATATATTAAAAAATGTTTCATTTCTTCCCTCATTAATTTAAGAATTAAGCATTTGTTATTCATTGTAATTATGCATGTTGAATTTTGCATTATTTGTCGAAAATAAACCACGTGCAATGAAAGTTGGACTAATCTTTTAAATTTCAAAATAATCGCGAATTGCCGGACTGAAATTTGAAACGAGTTTTAAAACGAGCTGTAGACTGGTATCTGAGGAGCGCTCATCATCAAGCGGAGAGAACGGGTTAGTTTTATGGTCCTACAAAGATAAACCTCTGGCTGTTACCACCACGCCGTATTATCTCTGGGTGCGAGGTGGAAACATACTATACGCCGGTATCGCACTGGACTAGACCGCCATTTCATAAGCTTTCACATCATTTTACCCGGATACTAACCACCGTCGGCTGATGTTCCTCACCCTTGAATCTCTTCCGATGCGTCGCAAAGTGCCGAGTCAGCCGGATGGAATAATGCAGACGGAACGCGTGGATCGGTTAGAAAGAGGACACCTTTATTTTCCACTTAATTTAGGGATACGCATTAAGGGAGCGAAGTCTTTAATATAATTACAATGTCAATTAAATTATTACTGTTTTTACTAACATTTGTTTCTATTAAAAAACAACAATTATATACGGAGCTTGATCTATAAACGTTTCTATAAACCTTAAGTTTTATATAGAATCATAGCAAATAATTAATCATAAAACCAGTTAATTTATCATATTTTATTATGAATGTAATGCAGATAAATTTTTAATACTTATACGCTAGCAGGAAACTCAACACAGGATATTCAAATGTGTATGTGTATAGATATATATATAACCTTTCTCTGTATATTCTTATACGTCTATTTCTGAATATCGATTAATAATTAATTAGTTGAATATATAATTAATTAAAATTAACGCTTCGTTTGTTACAATTTATTACCATGTAATTATCTATATTTCTCGAATCATCTTACCTCTACGTCAATAATATTTCTTCTATCGCTATTATGTTACTTACCGGTATCTGAAACATAAAATAATGAATATGAATTAGTAATACAATCAAATAACTACTAATTAATAACAATTTTCTAAATATTTACATGTTACATATAACTTATATTGTTCTCTTCTTTCAATTTTTATTTTTTATGTTATCATTTTTATAGACAAACAATAATTTTTTTGCTATTTGCAAATATTTTTATAATCTATTGCGATTCTAGTAGATCCTATTTAAATTCTTGTTATTGAGTATCACAAATGTTTACATTTAATATATTGCAAAATAAAATGGTAAATTTTTTCCTTCATTTTTCACGAATTCGATGTGGTCCAGTTTTCAGTCTTCCACTACCTATCTCTACGTACATGTCTAACACTATCAAAGGCTTTAACAGGCTGCTTCACTGACTGCGACCCCAATTGAAAAGTCTCCTCGATGCGGAGACTTTTGCGATGAAATACTAATGCAATTAAATGCCGCCGACGAGCCCACGCCGGATATTGGCACTCCTCGCGGCCGTGCAATGGTATTACCCTTCCGCCTTTCGACGCAAACACGACGATGCGTCTCCGCCGTTCTCACCCCTACGACTGTTGCCGGTCGTATCGTAGCCGCCACCACAATTGTCATACCTCTACACCATCCTCCTATTTTACCCACCCCATTTCGTAACACGGCACAAAGGAAGTGCCGGGAAATCATCCAATATCGAGTGAAGTTCTTGAAATCCTCGATATCACTTTCCCAGTCGTCATGGATTACGCGACGATGCGAAGGTTCAGATAGGATCGCGGAGGGTACGACCCGATTAAGCAACGACATTCTACGACGCTCGACACTCTCCGCACGTACAACGAGAACTCCCGCAGCTGCTCGAGATTCCATTCGCGCCAATTTCGGGAGACCAATGAAGACGGAGGGTAGCTTTGGTATGTAGCGTAAGAAGTCGATTATCATCCGGCTCGCAAAATACGTGCGAGAAGCGACGCTATTACGAATATGAGCGCAAAATACGTAACCAGCCTTTGTGAAATCTAGACAAATATTACAATAATAATATTTTCAAAAGGAATCAAACAGTATGCTTGGTTCACGTAAGGAGGAAATATTGAAAAACTCATGATGGATCAATTTACAAAAGTTAGCTTAAATTTTAGGCCAATGAATAATATGGCAGTTCTCAGATGATTATTTAAAAAATAAAAAAATATAATTTCTTTACATTTCCTTTGCACGTACGAGATATAATACTTCTTACGACGAATCGTAAATTTGCGTATCCATTTAAAGGGTTAAGAGCCGAGTTTCCTCAATTTCTGGTAAAGACTAGCTGGGATATTGTCGCGGGGATAGAAAGCACGGATGGAGACGGCGAGTGTCGTGAGGGACGATAGGAAGGAGAGATGGACCGAATTTGTCAGGCTAACAAGGTGTTAGCTTCTCGCCGCGGCGCGCCTCGACATCTGTAATGCTCAAAGTTAATTTCAGCTGCTTCGAGGGCGCAACATCGACCGTTTGCCCGCAAGAGACGAACATAAACGAGATTCCTCGTCTAAAACCTCTGAAAAACGCTTTCTAGATGATCTGACATTGCGAAAAATTCAATAGAAATTAACTTCTAAGCTTGTAAAAGGAGACAAAATATAAAAGAAATTTGTACTGAAAGATATCAGCTGACAGACGTCAGAATAAATAATACTACGTATTAGTTATCACTTTTAATATATCATTATTATTCAAAAATTTTCAAATATGTTTTGAAATGATTAGAAAATGTTAGTATTTAAAAAAGAAATAAACGAATAAAGTTGTGAGAGCAATATAGACTTTTAAGATACGCAATACTTATAATAAGATGTTGAAAGAATAGCAAAATCGATTGTTTAGAGCTACAGCATTACGGGAGAAACTCACTGAAACATTAGATGATGAATTTTAATGATATACTTACATATTATATACATATATATATATAATTCGCAGACAAATATCAGATGTTCTAGGAAGTCCTTTGCTCGAACAAAATTGCCTCCTACTGAGAAATGATCAAGCTACGAGGTTAACAAAGTCGATGGAAATTGGAAGCGTCACCTATCTTATCGTCACTACGACCGAAGCCAAGCATCGTAAAAGGGTTGGCGACGACGGAAGGGAATAGAGTTGGGTGGAGGTGGAGTAGGAGGTAGCGGTTTGGCGAGGACACCGGGTGGAGTCGACGGCGTTGCCCCAGCATCGACCAGAATATTATGGACTTATCAAGCCATCCTAATAGTCTCATCAGGATGCAAGCCTGCAGATCTCATCATCCTCGGCGTCCCTGGACCACGTAGGAACGAGCGAGCAATGGCGTTTCCTGGCGTAGATAGCGTTATAGGAAGTAATAGCGGACTGGCATGATTACATGCTGTTCTAAGGTATGGACGACTTCGAAGGATGTCAATTCTTGGTCGAGAATTAAGATACACTTGCATAGAATTTCCTTCTTTCGTTACCAGCTACACTGGTAACGGACATCGTCACGCTGAAAATGCCATTGAAACTTTCGTTGGTTTAAAAAAGGGCAAATTTAAAATAAATGATGAAGAATGTTAACGAATAGAATATTTGTAAAATTAAAAGAAATATTTTTCAATAATTTTTTCGTTTGGACAACAAGTTTGTATATTGGTTAAGAAATTAAATAAAATTGCAAATCTAAAACATTACGATTTTTCAGTAGCTGTGCTGATAGTTATAAGAAATTTTACTTTCAATATTTTCTATTCAATAATTATTTATACAAGTTTTGTTCGTCTTATTTTTTTGAATTTTTCATCTGTAAATGTTATTCCTGTATCTATTAGTATTTTTTTATGGATTCGAATAGATTAATGGGTAATATATTTTATTCGAGAGATCATAAATTATCAAAAAGGCAGCACAAAACAAATTAGTACTGCGACCAGTTTGCAACCCTCGCTACCACATATTGCATACCGTGTACGCGCAAGCACGAGGAATTACATAGTTTTGGGATATATATTGTTGTTTAGTATGGTTTAGAATTTCCATAGATAACGGAGAATTATAACGGAGGCCGCTGTCGCGGGACCGAGAAATCGTATGCCGTACAGGTATGCGTACACTTGCACGAGAACACATAGAATCTTTCTTTCGAATTTATTCACAAAACGAAAAGGAGAGAATCCGTACCTGAGGTATTACCGTAATCATCATATTCATTGTCTCTATTTCAATTAAGAAAACGTCCGACTTCAAATTGATCAAAGAATCCTATTAAAATTTAGACTAAAAGATCGAAGAAAAAAATTTGAGATATTTTACGTATGTAAAACTTCCGATAGAGAGAAAAACGTAAGATGAAGAATTTTATAAGCATGAATATAATCCGGAATATAATTCGCATTTAATTTACCAACGCAGGTTATCAGTCATTAATCATTGTTCTTATAAATAGCAGAAGATAGTATACGTCGCCTAAGTAAGTAGCATAAATTGCGGCGGAAGTACAGCGGATCTGATACGCTCGCGCTAAATTGCGCGAGGGCCGTCTGACCTCCTCATCTTCCCGCCAGCTCCCTGACCCCCCCCTTCCCCCTAGCCGCAACTAATAACTCGGCTTTTTCTTTAACGACGAACTACAAACTAATCTACGGCACACGCGCGCTGTCGCTCGGCGGATATACTATTGGCGACTCGAAACCGCTGTTCGTGCTCTTTCTTCCTACGCGGTGCATTCCTGCGAGCCCTTCTCGCGGCTATGATATGAGCGGGCGAGAGCCGCGACGAAGCAAAAATGGTGCGGCATTGGCGGTCGACCGGGACCGAGTAACCTACATTCTTTCGGTCGAGCCGCGGACCACACTTGATCGTCCCGTGTACCCGTGAGAGAAGGTTAGGTTTAAGCAACTCTGTGGAAGTTGCGGGCAGGGTCGGTTGGCCCGAGGGCGGCGGCAACTATTATAAACTGTAGCACCTCGAACTACCGCCTCCAGCCTTCCTTCTCTAACACCGGACGGGCCGCCACCCTTCTTCGCCCGAATGCCCCTCGCCACCGCCCTTTACCTTGCTTCCACCTCGAATCCAACACCGTTCCCCACACCCACCGCCGGTTTCACCGCCGCCTTCACCGCCGCCGCCGCCGCCGTCGCTCTGCGCCAACCACCCCTCGCCCCGACTCCAAATAACCCAGGAAACCCCCTGCCGAACTAACCCGCACCCCGGAACTCTCCCGGTTTCTCTCCTACGCCGTACCTTCTAATCAATCAATCCCCAGGCATCTCGGCCGGTCTGCACCGGGGATCGCGGCTTTCCAGTCTTCACAGGAACGTCTCTCTATCTCGAAAGACGAAAGCGTCGGCTGGACCCGTGGGTAACCCTGTTGCTGCACAGTCCACTGCAAACGGCATGTGTGCGCACACATGCGGTCACGTACACGTACACGCATAGGCATGCATTCATCGCGCGACGTGGAATCTCCAACTCTGTGGCGAGCAAGATCGAAAGGTTTCGGGCAAACCTCCGATCGACCTACTTGCCGGACGTTCCTGATTAGCGTCTTGTTTATTGATTAATGCTCGTTGATTAATGTGAACCCGTCGCCGGGAGCTCTCAAAGGCTTCTATGTTTAATCTGTGTCTAGTAAGGTATAAATTATTTACGCTCGAACGGCCAAACTGGTCAGTTTGACCGCTAAATACTTGTTTCCCGCATCAGCCACGAAGCATGTATTTTTATATATATTTTTAATTAGCGTTATTAATGAAAAGCGTGAAAGGGGATATTTCATTCAGAGTTGAAATCGTATCCTACTTTATTTAGTCTAAAAACAGAAACAGTGCTAGATAATATAGAAATCTATTCTTCGAAGTTCTGCTTAATAATATAACTCGGTTCGTTCGCTCAATGGAATAATTTATACCGTCCCCTAAATATCAATCATATGGCAAATTTATATCTTTTTTTCACTCAGCGTTGATTAAATTAGATAAAGAATCAAGAAAGCACTTTGGCATTTAGCCATCTAACCGAAGATGAACGTGATTCTTTACGACGGCGACGGTGCCAGGTACAATGCAGTTAATAGGTAATTATCGCGGTACAATTTTGCTCGGCAGCCATTCCCGTTCATTTCCTCGATATCTTCGGACAAGTCGCCACATTTCGCTGTCTCTCCATCGTTTGGTTCCGACCGTGCATCGCGTTCCAATATCTGCCGTTTTCTCCCATCGATTTAGCCATACAGACCTCGGCGTAACTATACGCGTGAGAGGAAATGGAGTAATTATAAGGAAATAACGGGCGTTGTCTGTGTGGTGGGCACTGAGACCTTGGGGAGGCTTTTGCTTCCCTTCGATAAACCGCGGCTCTCAAACATGAGAATCCTAATACCGTGCGAGATTATCGATATACCATAATGTATCGTTATTTGTATCATAATCCTACGATGCATATATTTACTGCCTTTTAACTTGATTCGATTTTGCCGTAAATATATATTTTACAAGAGTCGAGCCGATCGTGGATGACCGTTTTCCGTCTGAATATCTTCTTAGCGAGAAGAACTAAAGTAAGAAAGATGTAAGGAACATGGAAAACGGCAGATAGGAACGGATGCAGCGCAGTAGCAGAGCAAAAAATATGTAATTCTCTATACAAATGTACAATGAGTCGTGCATCTCAATTAATTCCTTCAGACGAAAACGTCGGAAAGCTACGCTGCCGTTGATCGCACTTTCCAATTACAGGGGCCAAACCGCGGACATTTATTTAACAACTCGACGCTCGCCGTAAAGTCGACGCAACGTCTCTCGCAGAGAGACGTTAATTCGTTAACGTTTAATTGCGCAACTTGGCTGTTCCCCGCTTTCCTCCCCCCTGATCCAGTACTCACGCGCGAGGCTGCGTCAACGGGGCATTTCCACGCGTGTACTTGCATGGAATTAACCGACGGACCAATACCTCTCGTAGCGGTCCCGGGGATACGCGATGCAATTAATATAATTACTTTCGATTACACGGAAGGTAGGAAAACGAGAGGGGCGTGAAAGGGAAAGAGGCGGGCAGTCTCTCTATCCTTGTTTCCCAGGCTGCCGCGTCGGCTCGCACGAGATTGCGTGCACGGACACGTGTACGTGCACTTCCGTACACACTCCAACATTCTACCTTCGTTTCATCGACTCGATCTTTTGACTACTTTACCGCGTCAGCGAGAAAAAAAAAAGAATACAGAAAAACTTGGACTACATCACGGTACTTCAGCGAATAATTCATTAAAGAATGTTATTTGTGTTTACATCTTCATGCTAATATTGGACTTTATTTTTTTAATAAAAACCTTCTCCCTTCCTCAATACTTTACTCCTATATGTTAATATTATTAATATATTTCTTTACTTATGTGATGTTAAGAATTGCACAATAAAATATCTTAATTTTTTTCGATAGAAATTATATAATTATATTATTTTCAATGTGAATGGTAAAAAATTAATTAAACTGAACTTAATTCGCAAACTTTGATAGTTTCAGCATAATGCGAACCACATCGCTATTTTCTGTCTAAGATTGCTTCTGCGATGTAAAATACATATTGACCTTTACTCGAGATCACTGTTGTACGACCTTTGTCATTTCTTTACGTATATGAATAACTCAAGGTAAGCCTTAAGGTTCACCCTTTGTACTAAGTTTATTTCTACCGCAAACTTACTTAATGCGAGGTTAATCATACTCGGTATTTAACTGTTCAAATTCTAATCTATATTTCACGGTGGAAACGAATTTAATCGTTTCTACTGCAGCCCAGTTTGCGCTATCAATATTCAATTGGCACGTGGTTACAAAGAATTATCATGCAAATGGTGCACCTGAAATATGTAACAAAACGAGGGATGCCCTTCGCGTTCAACCAAAAGTGAATCCTGCTCTGTACACACTCGCGGATACACACTCGCGCGCGAACAACTACTCGTGAGTTTACCAGAACGAAACTACATGCGTGGTCTAGATGTATGCAATTTTGACTAGATTAACGCTGCATTATTCAGCTAATTAACTGCTAGGAACCGGCCCAGCCCACTATTTTCGGTATCCCCCCGTGGAAACAACGTCGTTTGTCTTGCACCTCTACTCTCGGAGATACTCGCTCGGTATCGTCGCAGATATGGGCTCTTTACATTATTGGTCTTTCAAAACGTGTCTATTACATTTATTGAACATTCATCATCCATGAGAAAAACATTGATCGCGACTTGATTGCTGATTCTCATTTCAAGATTTTTAAGTATATTTAAAGACATGAAATAATTTCAATAATGACTAAATCTAGCAATAACGATAAAAATTAAATATTATCTTTGGACATCAGTAATAATATCTAACGATATATGCATATTATTTGTTGAAATCACTCTATTGTTAAACTTCAGTAATTTAGTCAGTTTAGAAAATATGACGATAACAATAAAGGAAATATTTTGAAAGTGAAAGAAATTTATAGACACGTGAGAAACTAACCGAGGTATGGAAACTTATATTCAACCTGCCATCTGCCTTTCGTATTGATTTGAAGAGCAGCGAAGCACGAACGAGCTATTCCGAGTTTGGCAATCATGTTCAACGTTGCGACCGCCATCTTCTTCGGGAACACTACGCGATATTGCAGTGACGTTCGGCGTTCCTCTCAAGCGCGAGCTCTCTAAACTTTGGTCGAATCGAGGAGATGGCAAAGGAGGATAAGAGGAGGGAAACGGGAAAGGGGAGCGCGGCCGCAGAGAAACGGGAAAGGCGATGCTGGAAATGGGAGAATGGCTGAATATTCCTCGAGGACGAGTACTCTGTCGGTAGCGGCAACGGCCGAGTCTAGGCGTAGCCGATCCAGAAACCAGAAACCAGAAACCAGGTATAGCTTTAATACAGAACTATCTTGATACCGCACGGATGGACATGCGAGGTACCTTTGCCACGTTTCAGAGCTACGCAGTTTGCAAAATCATATTTATCTCGACCTCATTCCCCTGTCGGCGAAATCGCCAAGTGAAATAATTGCAAAATAAAACGGCGGTAGCTTAACTAAAATTCAACAACAATCGTTAGAAATGTATGGTCAAACCATCTTTTTTCAAGTAATTACGCTTCACCTATTCTTCACTCGCGTGAAAGGATATATCGTACGTCTCTACAGTCATTTAATATACAAAATGTGATCATCCCATTCCCGTTGTTATCTATTTATCATTCACGTTCAATGTCAATGTGAGATAAAAATTATACGATCACATTTAGCGCTAAATGCGCCGTGAGAATACGGATCGTCGCCTTCATTATTAGTATGGCACTAGAGCTCAAGCTGCGCAGATCTCCCTTTTTAAAGATGACCTTCGTAAAAACTCATCTTACTTGCTTTATACAGAGATAACAGATGCAAGAGTCTCACAAAGATTTCTCGTACTCTAGGAAAAAGAGTCACCGATAAAAATATCTTTTTTTTTATTATTATAACAAAAACCGAAATATTAAAACGCTACATATTTATAGCATTGTTCTGCAAAATCAATATACCAAAAAAAAAAGTTAATTTTAGTATATATTCTTTATATAAATTTCATTCTGAATAAAAGTTCATAAATATTTGTACATTTTAGAAAAGATTTCGATAGGAGTTTCTTATACCGATTTATAAAGTCTTAACTTAAAAGTTTTTCAACGAAGATTAATATTTAATGGACATTTGAATTTTTTAAAAGCTGTAGAATATTGCTGTAGAACATTGTGCATGCGAATGCAATTTCCAAAGTATCGTCATAAAGCTAGACAATAACGCGCATCGTGCCTGATACGTCTGCAAGTCTCGCAAATGAGCATCTCGAGTTATCGGTAGCTGAATGTCGGCAGTGGCAGCGATCCGATTGGCGTCGCGAGTGTAAGTTCAAATGTGAAGGTATGCGAAGGTATATACGAAAGCAACGCAGGCATTTCGCCTCTGGAGGGCCCCACGGCTACCTTCGAGCAAGTAGCGCGATCACGTTATGCCGCAGACTGGAACTATCGTTTGCGTAGGTGTGCGCGAGTATGCACGGAGACTCCGTACCGCGCTGTCCCCCCTTAGCCCGCGAAACCCCCCAAGTCCTCCTCACCTCAGCGAGCCACCCACGACCAAACCACCCATCTCCTCCTTCTCCTCCGCGAAAGCCCCGTGGCCACCCCCTGCCCGCCGTTCACCCTTCCTTATTGCAAGTTCTACGGTCCGTGCATTAAACTATGGAGTTGCCCAGGCATCGACCCGACCCAACCCGCCCACCCACCATCTGGATATGCGGCCCGCGCGCATATACGCTATGTACATTTCTAATCAAGCGATATTGTAACTGCGGTCTAACCTCCAAACACCACGGCCTCCACTACCGGCAACCACCCTCTCCGCCCCCGTTTTCCACCCCGATCTTCTCTCTCAGTCATTCCCACCGGTCGACCTTCCCCTCTTTCCTCTGCCACCCTCACTCGGAGTTTCATTCGAGTCCTCTCCTTCGTACACTATCGCGTTCGTATTAAATTGCCGACTTGCAATCGTCGCTATCCACCACGCGGTTCTCCCCTGGGCGGGCGAGAGGGGAAGAAGGCGATTGACTCTGCGGGATGCAGTCACATGGTCGCGGGACTCGGAAAGACCGTGCACAGTGGTGTTTCCGATGTTGGAACTGGTTTCGATATTGGAAAGTGAAAAAGAAACTGAGCAACGTGCTACTATATCTATAATACTTTACAAAAGAAAGCGCGAATCTTCATTGATCCATGACATAATTCGATTCTTATGAAATGTTACATTTTCGTTAAATCTATCGAGATTCTATATTTTAATTCGCGTTAGAAAAAGCGTAAGACTTGTCCTAAGCGCAAGACAAAAGTAATATTTTTTTACTCTTAAAATTGCGTGCGAAATTATATCGGTTATATGTAATCATGTGCTAAATGTATATACAGATATGTATACAGATTAAAGCACTTTTGTCGAAAGTAAATACCAGACTAATATATTTATATACTCAACATTAACGCTATTAATCACACTGATGTTGATTTGAATAGCATGATACCTTTCAGCGGAGTTATAGTTAAATGTCTTCGTGCTTCCTCTGCACATGGCGCGAAATTCATGGAAAATCAGCGGTCTCTGTAATCGCCGTTCGCAAACCGCGCAAATATGGCTGGAGTCTCGTGACTGCCATTGACTAGAAATGGAATTTATACCCGATCGTAATTGAAGTTACCGGAACCCTGTAACCGTAGAATAAGTTTCCATCGGGTGGAATAAATGCATATGCTGCAATATATCGATACTGACGTCAATGCGATCTGCATCACCTGAGTCGCCGTTATTAAACTGGGGCCGTACCAGAGAAATTAATGTAACGATACTGAGAAAAACAAAAAGGAATTGTCGAACCGCCGCATAATGCTAAGTACACATTTGCATCGTAACGGTATGTGTAGGCATTGGATTTAATTGCGCGTATGAAATAACTGCCACTTCCGTTGAGACGATACGGGATTTCATTTTATGGAAAATTCCGGCGTTGAGGGTGAACTCCATTTCACGCCAAGTTATTTGACGCTCGATTAATAATACGTACATTACGCCCCTAAACCGTCTGCTCGAGCCCTTGGTTGCTTAAACACCAATGTGTTGTAACACGATTTTGCAAACGATAGGTCCGTATAATCCTCGAGGAATCGTAACGTACGAAGAAGAGAAGAAACGGAGTGAAAATTTCGAAAGGGCATTACGACCTTTCGATCTTTATTAACGGTCTCTTTCACTTTATTTATTGTTTTATTGTTTTTGTTTTATATTTATTGTTTTAGAAATTAAATAATTGGAATTAGACTTATACCATAGAAAATATACGTCTATCGGGTGTCTAAAATCGCAATTACTGTGACACAAAAAATTAAAAAAAAATTATTATTGTTCTAATTTTTAATTCATATTTTTCTAATTTTAAATGTTGTATTAATAATATAAAGGAAACCATACGTCGTATTGTATAATTCAGAAATGTATTCTAAAATGTATTTAGGAAAGTGAAACGAGATGGATAAGAAAAATTAATCTAGCCCTGGACCAATTTTCGAAAACCTGTTTCGTTGAGAATGCACTCAAGACTGCGAGGTTTTCTCACGATACCGATGACCGTCGGTCATCTCACGAGATGCGCGAATATCATGCGGAAGAACGTATCCCTTAAATTATATTTAGGGGATGAAACTGGTTGGACCAGGTTGATGATAATGTGTATATGAGTTAAGTACCAATATTCATCTGTCGTACTCGAGGCTACACGAAATTCTCAATAACATCTTCGTAATAAACCTTTACAAAAAATATATTATGTAAATTATAATTTACATATATATTGTAATTACGAAGTCTCATTACAATCATAAGTAATAAGTAGCCGTTTACTATTTTCATGATCCAATCATCTAAACTGATTTATTTTATATAAACTGATTTATTTTATATAAATAGTTTTGTAAAATTTTAATAATATCTATCTCTATTCTATTTAATTATATATTGTTTTTTAATTTAATTTTATATGTTGATTTTGATATTGTATTTTTTATACAAATTTATGGGATAGCAGATCCTCCCCTTCATGCATATACGATGAATACTTCTTAATATCTGTCAGGCATCTGTGCGTGCCGTTAAAGAAGTTAAATTAATACAAAGAAATTCGTCACACGCTATCTCCAGTGGTTTCGTAAAGCACGTGTCGCGTCGGTGAATAAATTATGCCGTTTTCGCGATATTGAACGAGAAGAAAACCTGTTCTACCGCGCCTTCATCTCGCTACTTTGACCACCGTGCGTTCTCACGGTAAGCCTGGACCAATGGTGACCTCCTGCATGCGCTCTCGGCGGAGAAGAAACTAGATCCCGTAAAGAGGGGTGGCAGGTTCTTGAAATCTAAAGACCGAGATTCTGCATCGCAAATACACGCGTGCGGTAACCCGCGAGCTGGTTCCGCGTATTTCAAGAGACGAAAATCTGGGTCTGTCGGTCAGTATCGGGGATGCTGCGGTCCACGCAGCATCCCTCCTGCTCGTAAAACAGTTTTTCTTCCGGTGGGCAACTTCTCGAAATTTACGATCGTTGAAATTACGGCGTGCGGCATCCCTACGGATCGTAAAACATCTTTCTGACATTCGAAGATTCTCATGGAGTCAGAGCGACCCGGCGCACATTAAATTCATCATCATTATCATGCAGTTTCTCATCCAGTCATCCAGGAGCGATCATTTATACAATTTAGCGACTCATCCAATCGACCTGCGATACTGTGCGCCACTTTGAAGAATCTCATCGATAGAACACATCATTTTTTCATTCCTGCTGAACATGGTAAGCCAATTATTTTGATCAAATTTATATTAATTTAATTTTTTTTATTTTATCCTTATATGTATGTCATGAAATTATGTTCTCCTCTCTTTCTCTATTTCCGGATTTCGGTCATTCTTTCGGCATTCGAATGCATTGCGCACGTGGAAATTAAAGAACGACGCGTGTTGAATTTAACTGCAAATTATTAAATCGCCCTTAGGGATACCAAGCATGAAGTAATATTCAGGACGAAGGAATATCGAGTTACATCCGAGCGTTCGACGTCCGTGACCGAGCCAGTTTGAGGTTAGAATTATTGATCTAATACTCGAGGAAGCTAAGCCGGGTGTCTACGTTGGTCCTGAGCGTATCTTATACTTCCCATCCCACGCGCCGCGCTCCCGACTGAGCTCAAAGCCTCGAGGTTCGCTCCAAAAGGAGCCCCATAATTAATCGCGTCCCGGGCGAAACACCCCGAACGGAGGTAGCCTGTCGCTATAACTAAATGAATTCCCCGTAGAGTTCAGCAAAGAGTCTCTGGAACTATCAGATATGCAATCCAGCTTGAATCTTTACGAATTATAATTTTATTATCCTCGGTAAAGCATACTTAAACTAATTATATAGCCCTTTTTACGATTAAAAAGAAAATAAAAGAATCAGGTTGATTAAATATAGGCGAAATTAATAAAATATAGACTAAACATGTTTATTATATTAATAGAATGATGAAAAAGATGAAGTATATAACAAGCAAGAGTTTATCACATAGGATATAAATAGATTGCTTCATATTTAATTGTCACCTAGCATGTCGTCCGGCATTTGAAATCCGATAATTCCGTAGGTATTAAGGATTATCCAGTCGCCTACGTAATAATTAAACTTCTTCTGCAATGTTCAAAATTGATCGATTCTAAATTAAATAAGGACTAACTCACCGCTAATTATGAATGGAAAAAATACTACGATCATCAAATGCGAGAAAATTTCGGACGTCGTATTGTCAGTTAACTTTTTCGAAAGTATTTCTACCGCAGGATTCTTTTTCCTCTTTAAATTCCGAGATGGATATAGTCCATTATTGCTATCGAAGTTCTACAGTCATTGATATTTTTCGAGAGCTTCGTGGGCGCGAACGCCCATTACCACCTCGATGATCCCAAAGCTGAAGCATCGACAAACACTCGTAAACGAGGTACATACGCCGGAGGTGGAACCTTAGAGCGAAGTGTTAGGTCGGTCGGTCGGTCGGTCGGTTGAGAGGAATAGGGGCGGAGGGAGACGAGATGCACGAGAAGGCCAGGCCAGGTTGGAAACTACGTGCGGCCGGTGATTACGTCGATCGTCGAAAGAACAAACTCCGGATTGGATTAAGCACACGGTGCTGCACGGCACGGCGCCTTCCCCATTTACCGGCCGTGGCCGGCGTCGCCCCGCCACGGTTTACCATAAAGTTTACAACTTCTGTCAAGCTCCGCGCCCGCTGTAACCATACTAGAATGACGACAGACCGACCCTTTTGGTCCTCGGCGTCCCTCCCACGATCAGCTCGCACGAGTGCGAGCTCAAGGCCCACATTCTCGCTCGCCCACACCTCGCGCCGCGAAACGAGTGCACCGGCCGAGTTAACGACTACGACTTCTCATTGTGCGCACGAAAACACTGCGATCATTGAGTACGAGGGAAAGTTTGGCTTGGGGGATAAATAGCCGGTAATTTCGGAACTCGCCACGATTTCCGCCTATGTGTCGCAAGTTAGGCATTTTCAGAGGATGTCCCAAGATGTTTTCATCCTATTCTCTTTACGTTAATTGAAAGTGGTCATCGTTTTAAAAGATGCAAATTACTAATTAATAATAATAAATAATATTAATTTTAACAATAATAATTTTTAGTACTTTTAGAAAATTGGGAAAATTTCGTATATAATGGTTGTTGAAAATATTTTATCGGTATAAATTTAAATTTTTAAACTTGATTTTGATATTTCTATTAAGTTTAGTTTCAATTATTATACAATATTCAGCAATTTGAAAATATTTCAATATAGAATCTATTAAAGAAATATCTAAATCATTGTTATTGATCTCTCAAAAATGATCAAATATCACAAAACATATGCGTTAATTATTTCTCTAAATTTTAAAAATAAACACCTCTACCTCTTTAACGCTTATCGAATGCGATGGCAGCTATTTTGAGTCTGACGTACACTTCGTATGTGTACAAAGTCATAAATGTAGGTCACTAATAAGCTAGCGGAAATATTAAAGTGACGATAAGAGCGATAGTAGCCAAAAAACTTAATTAAAATCGAACAAACATTGGTCAAATTGTTGTTATAAATTTAAGAAAAATTGTGACTATTATTTCGTTTTTTTAATAAAGCATGAATTCACAATAGAAATGTGAACGCATAAAAATGGACGTTGTCATGCCCCTCGAATGCAATTTACATCAACGATCCCCTCGAAGGGTTTCAAGGGTGCGTCTATCTACGAGGGTCGAACTACCCTTTCCTTAATTCGCAACTAAGATGGCAGCCGACTCGCCGGCCATTTAGTTTCCCTAGCGATCCCGCAGGACTTCTTGCTCGTCGCTATAAGCTCCTGTCTATGTGTCGGATCGTATCAGAGGGGAGGGAGAGTGTATAGTGCCGAGAACCCCGCGGTCATCGTCTCCGCATAACGTGGGGCAGGATAATTTTCTCAATTTCGCCGTGTCTCTCGTGGGGTCGGTCGTTAAGGGCTCGAAGTGAGATTCCAGGGGGTCGAGGAAGCTTTTGGGGAGGGGCTAGTAAGGGTTAGACTGTAAGATAGTTTGATAGGCTTGGTTGCCAGGAGACCTCTAAGGCCTTAGCCCGGCCACCTAATGCCGAGAAAGGCTACCCAGGAATACATATGTACAGGCCCGGGCTTATAAGTGATCCTGCCTATGTACTCGCCTGCTCGCACTCACATTATTCGCATCCGCGTCCGCGTATCGTCTCGACACTCGAAGTGACGCGCATCAAATGAGGTGATAAGAAATTAACTCGTCGCTAAAGATTAAGACCGTTGTGTTTGTACGTAAAACGTAAATGAACGAGAAAAGATTTGAAGAGGACAATATTTTCTCATTCAATGTGTAATGTAAAATATAAAGAAGATATTGGATTATAGATTTTCTTTGGCTAACTTAAATTTTTTTATTTTTAATGTTATATACATTTTTACGAGGTTAATCTCAAATTAAAATCCTGTCAAAAATGAAATTATAGTTAAAGTTACTGTACAAAAAGAATGAGAAAGATATCGTTAAAGTTAAATAAATTAATCCAGTTGATCATGAATCTCACGAACGTTTCTATAATGAGAAAATTCAATCACAATCAATGCCAGATAAGGAGAACGATGAATGGCTGATTGTGCACCATAGACAATTGTGTGAACTGGAACAATTCCTAGGAAACTTGTTGAAGTTTCTTCACTGGAAGCGCGCGAATGTTCTCCACAATCGGGCGTTTCCTTTAAACGCTCGAAAAGTCGAACGGACGAACATCGAATAGATATCTGATTGTCCACCCAGTGTAAAGCGATTCAGGAACAAACTCATTTAATTTAAGACATTCTTTTTTTCTTTTATATAATCATCATTAAAATAGCTGAATAACTAGAAAAAAGAAATTAAAAACATGCAAAAGTGCTATAATTTTTTCTGTATCCGTGTTGAAATATCATGATATTTACAATTTTTAAAAACTAATAGTGGTGGACGTGATCATTAAGTCATATCCCTACCTGTATATTAAGCTATCTGAGCTAAATTAATCACAACGAAATGAATAAGATATGAAAATTATTTGCTAATTTTTTGCTATTTTTTATTTTTTTAAATAATTTTTTTGCTTTTAAAAAGTTACTTAATATTGGGCTATTGAGCCCCTCGTAACTTTTTAAAAACTAAAGCAAAAAATTTAGTTTTAGAAGCAAAAAATAGCAAAAAATTAGCAAATAATTTTCATATATTATTAGTTGCTCTCGCAATACAAAGCCAAGCGAGATAATCAAGCATCGCGGAAAAAAGACAACAACACTTCAAGACTTTCAAATATTAATTTAACACGCTTTTTTTAAGAAGTGAATATTTTAGACAATATAATTTTATGAAAATAACATTATTTCCATCTATTTGTAATTACAAAAGATATATTCGTATTGCCACGACGTAAGATCAATTAAAAAATTGTCCGAGTTTAAAATTCATTCACACGCGCGCGCATACAGACGGAAAGACATTCTGCCGTCTGATGCTGTGCTTGACCAAAGATCAGAATGTCTGACCTCGATGCGAGCGAGCGTGATAGTTTAAGTAACGTCTCGACAGGGTTTACAGGGTTTCAGCGAGTCTTCGCTTCCTACGAACGATTTTAGCGCGCGAGCATTAACGTCGCGTAATGTACTTCGCATGCATACCTAGCAGACAACGAGTATAAGGCCAGAGATACTCCCGCGGCCAATGGCTGGACGTGGTAGTCCTGTACAGAACAGTTTTACCGATAAGACCCGCCGTGTTTAACAGCCCCCGGCTAAAGCACCGCTCAAGCCCGCCCTTCTCCCATCTTCCCCTGCCGTCCCACGCGCGACCCACACCCCATGCTCATTCACCATAGAACATAGACCGTGTTATATTATATACGCGTATCTATGAAACTACCATGGAACATCCTACGTAATCGTTGCGATCTTATAGCGATCTAGTCTGAAATGTCGACAGTCCAAAGGGAAAGCGCTCGTCGAGAAGCTATAGAAAATTGTACGGTCTTACGCAGAATATAATTCATCAGGTTTAGAATTACAATATTGATTCATGGTATAATAGGAATTCTGAACTCGTCTTCCGTTTGAAAGCAAAATGCAGAAATCTTGCTCTAAGTATCTATATCTCTGCAGGCGAGGAAGTAAAATTAATTTATCAAACATTAGCAATACACGAGTTATGTGCATTGGAAGGATATGCACATTTAATCGCGAAATGCTTTCGTCGATTTCATCAAAAAGCCGATTTGTTGAAAAGAAAAAAAAAAGAAGACGAACGTAGAAGCATTTGTTCTTTTACGTAAAAGCCATCTATTCACGCGCACTACATTACGCGCGAAAAGCTCGAAAGCGCCTGACATTGTGCCAAAAGGCGGGAGACGTGCAAAAAAGCTGTGACGGAGAACATTCAAGGTTACGGAGTGCGAAGTAGGGGATGAAGAAAAAAAAAAGATACGACGAAGCTTTCGGGCGGTGTTGCGAAATCCGTGTAGCGGTCTCTGGGGGCGCAAGAAACCGCCTTAGTGCCGGATCAATAGAAGAAGGGGGAGTCAGTACTCTCCTACCATGGAGGGAGCGAACGGGGTGGCCGAGCTACAGAGAGAAAGAGAGGGAGAGGGGGAAGAAGCAAAGAGGGTAACAACGGCAAGGGTGGAAAAGCGGGGCGAGGGGGGTAAAGTGGAAAAATCTTAGGTTCCCCGCGCGCGAGGAGGAGACCGTGCGGGGAATGAGAGAGTTCACGGCGGTGGGGGTAACCTTAGACAAGAGGCGTGGTCTGTACGTCGTTCTCACCCCACGGCTTTCCACCGAGAAGCAACCCTTATCGTCGACGTACTGGAAGCCACCATGGACGTCGGTCACGACGATTGTAGCGAAACGTACGTAGGTGGCGGGTGGAAAGACGCCACTCAAAGCATCCGCCGGATTTTCATCTTCTTAACACTCTCTCTCACCGTCCGTTCCCACCTCCTCGTCCCATTCTCATCCGTCCACTCCCGTATGGACGCACTTCTTTCTTCGCATTGCGACATCCCTGTCGAAACGAAGCCGCTGCACTCTTCTCCCTTCTCGACTATTGTTCGTCTTGCTTCTTCCCTCGAGACAACACGAGACGAAAATCGCACGATGATGACGATGGCGCAACGAAGATAACAACGACGACGACGATGACGATGACGATGATGATGATGATGAAAACGCGAAACGCGGACGAACAGTATGTCCGCGACGAACGAGAGTCGCGCAAGCGGAGCTTTTTTATCAGGCAATGGGTAGACGAACCCCGAAGAGTGAAACGAAACTCGTAGCGGCCGTGCTTTTTTACGGCGCATGCGGCTATTCCGCGGGAAAACCAGTGGTGGGGCGGAAAGAGAATCGAACTCACCACCCGGTTCACCCTTCTTCCCTCTCATTCCTGCACGTTCGGCGTTTATTTTTCAGAGAAAGTGAGCGAAATACGATCGATCCATCAGCCATATCGAGAAATGTATTCGAGCAAAAAAATATGCAGGAGCGGCTTTCAATAAAAATCAACTTATAAAAAAAATCACTGCATATCATAAATTACATTGAAAAAAATTCAATTATCTAATACTAGTAATAGTAATATTTTTATAACATTTCTCCATTTAATATATTAACATATTATTTTTTTACGTTGTTTTAATAATATTTATAGCTTTTATATCTTTAAAGCAAATCTTTAACTTTCTTTATAAAGTTATTTTTTAAATATTACTCAAAAAATATTTAAACTCTTGACATTTATGTTATTCTGCGCTCTTAATTTATTAACCCTGATTATTTTATACTATGCAGCAAAACGTGATGTTCTACCACCATCTTTACGATCGACAGTCTACTTCCACGCGGCTTTCCGAGCCCCTTGCGTGGCTTCACACAATACATGCTCGCCAGCTGATCGTAGCGGAGGTTTACCGTGCAAATGTGGCAGTACGAAACGTTCATACATTTCGGTTACATTACCGTAGACATCATCGGATGTGTTGACGGGAAATACGAGCATAACTCAGCCGAAGCTACCTGCCAGGATTTCGCGAAAATCCCCCTTCGCTCTCCGCTCTCCGTCTCCCTCTCACTCTCTCTCACTCGCTCTCTATATCTGGCTTTCCCCTGTCTCGAACAGCTTCCACCATCGTCTCGTCCTCTCGCTACACACTTCTCTCTCATCTCCCCCTCGTCTCTATCTCTCTCTCTAACGTTGCTCTGAGTGATGACGTCATTTCCTACCGAGTATTATACATCTCGCAACGTATTTCCGGCGGCCGATTAAGATTCGCCCGACATTCGGCGGGAGAATGAGATTTTCCGAAGAACCGACGACTGCGTTAGACAGTTAAAACTATTAAACGAAGCTTAAGCGTGAGCAATAACAAATGACGTGTAATCAATTTTCGAGGGAAATGGGAATTACAAAAAATATCACGTCAGACTATCTAATTCTTACGGAAATATCACTTTCATCTCATGCCGCGATTATGGTACAATTTTTATAGGAAACGAAAAATTTGCAAATATCCTACAACCTCACCAGATAACTTTTAATGAAAGTAGTATACATATAGATATACAGTACCGGCCAAAATATATCACCTTTAGGATTTTTAAACATAACTTGTTTCAAGGTGTATGAATATTTATCAAATCATTACATGTTTTGATAATAGATACAGCTTACCGAACAAGGAACTATTCATCAAATAATAAAAAAATAATTACTGTAAAATGTTGAATCTATTCGATTCACCTAAATGAAAAAATATGCTCGAAAATCCTGAAGGTGATATATTTATGGCCGGTATTGTATTTTTCCTTGTCTGTTCCCTCCGATACAGCTCTCTCGCGAATCTAAGGAATGATTTTTGCAAACTATTAGAAACGCAATGAATAAATTTTCATAGCGACGAAATAAGATAGTATATCGGAGTGTGGACGATGTTAAACGAGTTATCTTGATTTATGCGAATAAAAATTTTTCGCCTATTGAAAGTGCAATGCAAACAAAAAGTTCAATCTATAGGTCATCCAGCCTCGTCGCTCCTGTTTCTCTCTACATCCCTTCCCCTCTCTCATCCTTTTCCGCCATAGGAACTTATCAGCGTGTAATTAACGACGAAGCAAAGTCGTGTCGTTGCCGGGCAAAAAGGTACTCGCTCGGATACAATCCCGTAAATTTCCGGGCTGGCGCGGCTCTGCCCCCTGTCCAATGGGCAGCAAGAAAACCCGTTGTTCGATGTTTTGCACACGGTGCACGACGCGACGTGTTCCCCGGAATCAATTGTTGTTTCGGGGTTTGTTTGCGGCCGAACTACGCCGCGGCTACGCAATGAGACAAGCCGGAAATATTACCGTTGCACCGCGAGAAATTATGCGATCAACGTGGCTGTAACGCAGCGTCGAGCACAGTTCAGCCCGGATGGCAGCGAGTTTTACTCGATAACCTACTCCCCCGGCGATTCATATCGATCACTCCCGATGTCGCGGCCGCAATCATTACGCGCGATTACTAACTTAATTTGCGTTGTGAAAATGTTGAAAGTCCGCTAGCAGAATTTCACGATCGCAGTTTAACGAAATTAACGACGTGCAATTCATGTTGTACTCTACGAAAAATGCACTATACCATTTGTATAAGAAATCAGATACATTAATCTGATCATCCGATTAATCTGACATTATTTCATAAAAATTATTCAATGAAAATTATTATTAATTTAATCATCGATAAAAAGTATTTAATTATTAATTTTTTATATTGCTTTTAACGACTTATTCATTTTTACACATTTTAATCTGAATATTAAATTAAAAATAATTTTAGATTTGTGAATGATATTCAAAATGTCATTCACTTGATCTACTAAAAATGACTGCTCTTTTACACAGTCAGAATTGAAATCTCACGGAGTGTCTTCTGAACGGCAAAGCCTCTGGACCGCAAGATCCGGATTTCCAAGCAGGATAACTTCTCCCATCAGGAGGGAAATGTTTTAGAGAAGTCAAAGATCGTGGGATAGATTCATCTTTATAAACCGGTTCAAGACGAATCTGAGAAGATGTCATTTCATACAACATGTTACGTTAGTTTTATTTATCGATTTCAAATCTCGTATGTTATAATTCGTAAATACTAAATTTCAATTCTTAGTTTTAAAAAACATTGAATTATTTTTTCGTATAGTATAAATTTACGTATATTTACATGAGTATCACTTATTTTATATTCGAAAAATTTTATATTTGAAATCTTTCACTTAAATTAATAATGTTTTATAATGAAATTTGCATCAATTATTGGAAAAAAAGTCTAAACTTCGGAGAATTTAGAATTAGAAAATAATAGAGAAACATTGCCGTAAAAAAATATCATTAAGAAACGATTGCCATATCGCATCACAAATATTAAAAGTTCTTTATCATGCGAGATGGTATCAAATTATAGCACAACGGCCGGATGTACTCGTTAATCGTGTTTTCACCCCTTCACATCATCCTTCGTATCCAGTCAGCGCGATAGTAACGCACGAGTCTCGGTAGAATCCAATTAATGCCGACGTCTCTCTCCGCGTGTCTTTCACCATTTTGAATTTTAAGCGACGTAATATGCCAACTGACACGGCTTGTCAGCCTCTCAAACTACCTATCACGCCTTCTTTCGAACGAAATCGGATATCGTTCAAAATGCGAAACGACAAGTGTGTAACAAAGAAATTTCTATAAAATTATGCTAAAAAGATTAAGAAGAAGATATCGGACAGAAAAGTGCGTTATTTCACATGATATAATAAGAAATTTTTATGATATCGTATTTACAATATGTTAAAAGCACCAAATCCAGGATAAATGCCCGGAGCGACACAATGAATTTTCATGTTAGCATTATGCATTATTATTCACGGTACACGAGACTTGATACGATATGACGTGTTTACCGTAGTCGAAATGCTATTAACAAAAAATTTCTCTGGACATCGCGTTTCTAACGCTAATAGCTGTTCAATGCCGGATTTCGTTAATATACGCGAGGTATACATCTTCGATGTAAAGTGAAGGATTAGAGATAAAAGGATTGGAATTAAATAGTCATGTTTACGTTGTTAAACGTGCGGTGAGAACGCGGGACGAGGAGTATATTGTGCGAAAAGTGTTCGGTCAGGAATTCAGAAGATAAACTGGAATTTCTGGCTTGCAGATGTAAGCTCGTATTTAGCGCTCCACGCTCCGCCGAGGAACAACGTGCGATAGTTTAATTCGAACTTCGTACGAGACTCTCGTATATGTCACAGCAATAACGCGGAAAACAACGGACCAATCTAAAACGATTGTTTAAAAGTTCGGTTAAACTCGCTATTAAACTTGCCCAGGAACTGTTAATTAATTCGAGACTACCGTCATTGCAGCTGCAATCGTTTCAAGGCCGTGTCTATCCTTAGACGCGCTTATAAAAGAAAGCGTAGGACGTGTTAAAAAAAAAACTGTCTGTGGCCGAGGGTGAGACTGGAGACAGGCGTTGAAAAAAAACCGCATAAAAAATTATATAAAAAGTAGTTGCCATTATAGAACGCGGGATAATAATAAAGCAACTAATATTAACTTACATATCATATAAAAATACGGCAGACGTGCTGCGAATAAAATGTTTGCGTCAAAAATAGAAACATTATATTATTCCGTTTCCTTTTTCGACATTAAGGTACAGACTTTTTCAGTCAGATAAGATAACGAGATCTATATAAGTAAATGGAACATCGTTTCTTCCCATTTATGGCCATTTCAACTTTAACAGTAGAATGCACCAGACTCGACTAGTTCATAAAATTAAAAGGATTTAGACGTTATTCCTTGTGAAGCACATAAATCTATCGCTATTTACGAGCGATTTAAGATGCGATTCGTCGTTCCGCGTAATAACTCTATACAACAGCACGACGAACAATACCGCGATTCCTTACCTAATCCTGAAACAATCCCTCAGCCGAATGGCGTCGGCGATTCTGTAGGGGAGTAAGGGGATGCACGATTCTCGAGGGCGAGAAGAGAAGCCCCTTTAGCCGGTCGGATGTGGCGACGGCCGAATGGTGGGATGGGGCGAAAGCGGGTGGAAGGTGGAGAAACAGGAAGAGGCGAAGGTGGAGAAGGCAGAGGAGAAGAGAGAGAGAGAGAGAGAGGGCGGTCACTTGGCGATTAAGAACACGTACTAACCCTGCCTGGTTTTCCACCTCTGCAGCCTAGGATCAATACAACTTAGTTTCCCGTCTCAACCCTCGCCACCCCCTCCCGCCACTCTTCTCACCCCTAGCTACCCCTTTGCGCCACTACCGCCGGCGTCACCGCCGCCGCCACCACCACTGGTGATGTTCTTATGTCGCGAACCAGCACGGCGAAGCTGCGCTTCTTACGAAGCCGCGGTTCTGCAAAACCGACCTTTGAATCTGGCGGATGCAACGGGTGGTCCAAGATAAAGGGATTTAAATGTGGCGGGGAATGCCAACCAGCGCGTTGGGAGCACGAGTCGTTGCCGCGACACGACATGCTCGCACAAAGTGATTTAAGAACGTTTCAGCCCCGGTTTTTATGTACCTAGGTGCAACGCGCCGCAGACGTGCAGTGTCGTAATTAATAGCCGGCCACTTTACAGAAACGGAACACGTTACACTCATAAAAGAATAATCGACCACTTGTTACTGCAATAAACTACTTAAATAATCATTGCTATAAAAAATTAGATGTCTTGCTTTATAAGACAATCAACAATATTGTAAATAAGAATAATGAGCTTCAAAATATACTGTATGCTTCATCACTTTTGTGTTTAAATATCGTTTTAAAGAAGAAGAATATATAAATTATATGAATTAAAATAAAATAGAATTGAAAGATAAGATCTATATAATTTTGACACCAAGTAAGAAAATTCAGCATATATGAAACAAACACAAGTACTGCATACAGTTTTAAATTTTCAAGGTTGCATACAGTAATTTTTTTTCATAGGTTTTTATGCATCTTTTACTTAAAGCTCATTAACTTTTTACCATACTTTAATATAATTAATAGTATTAATATTGATCTAAATATACGTTGAATTTCCATTATAAACGTGAAAGTTGAGTAACCTATCAGACGCGAGAAGAACTTGCGAGGTGCGAAATCAACCGGGAAGCTATGAAGTAGCATGAGTAATGGAACGCTGCGTGCAATCACGCGGATGGGCAGCCGCTCAGGTGCCTCGGCCGGTTTATTTATTTATACGCGATCCACCCAGTATAGGACGCAGCGCGAGGAAGTGTGAGGTTCGTAGGTGTGGAAGTCTTCTTACGATCGATAGAGGTTAGTCGCGCCCAGTTCCGCGGATGAAAGCACCCACCCCCTTTTCTAGGTGCTGTGCTAGATGGTGGTAGTCAGCTCCGGCTATCTTCCCGAGGTAGAAAGTCGTCTGTCTGATTCTCATCGTTTTCTTCATCTTCTTACTTATCTCCTGTCTCTCCGAGCTTGGCTGAAAACTCGACCGACACGCTCGCTTACTTCCTTGCTTTCTAACACAACAGAGAGATATATCCATGTGATCCTTCATTTCTCATACTCCTGCCATCGTCATCTTTTGTCTAACTTTTAATTCATTTAATCGCTTTCTTTTACACATCTTTATTATTTTAGAGGCAACTCTTAATTTTTTCATGTTTTTTTTACTTTTTTTCTTATCTTTAAATTTTCCATTAACATATCATTCATATCTTTCATATCCTTCATCTATATTCTCTCTATAGTCTGTAAATTTCATTATTTACTTCCTTCTTCGTGTCTTTGTTATCTCAGATGGTTTTACGTTTATATCATTTAAGATATTCATTCTCTGCCCGATTACACCCCTCGTGTGCGTCGCTTCGTTTACTTTGGGTTCTCATTACGCTGGGTCTTCGTCTTCGTCCTTCGTTTGCGCTTCCCCCCTTAACCAATTGTCCTCGCCACGTTCTCGCTCGTTCCGCCGCATCTATTTCGCGCTGTTGTTGAGACCAGCCTCTTCGTTCTTCACTCGCGCTCTCCTCACAGTCTGTCTTAGTCGTCTCGCTCTCCCGCCCTTCGCTCTTTCGTACCTTTCGTCTAGCCACCCCCCGTGACCGGAGGAGGCCGCGATCAACGCGCATGCGTCCGTCCTGATGCAGTTTCCGCGAAACCACCGCGATGTACACGCGATGCCTGCGGTAGGATCTCACGAGACGCAACGTCTCCAGGCGAAGATACGCCACGACCTACCGAATGTCATCAGGGACGAGAGCTAATTTTCTAAATTGCTCCGTTTTCATCCTCTACAAAATTTAAACCGCATGCCAGAATGAGGTTTCACCTACTTTCAAGATTTTATACTTGTCTATGTTTAGCAGAATAATAATTTATCTATTTGTTCTCATTATTGTTTCCATTTGTAATTATAAATTACAAACATTAATACCTATTTATATGTATATCGGTCTAGTAATTCTTGTCAACATATTTAAAAATATACGAAATTAAAAGCGAAATGAGCAGTGCACTCTTTCGATATATGTAGGGGAGAGTTGCCAAATGCGTACCACTTAAGCTATTTTTGGTTATATTTTACATTTGGTACCTTTTGGAATGCAAATAAACGTTGGAAATTGTAGTTTGATATTTAAGGCACCTATTATTACATGTTAAATCTTTCACTAATAACGAATTAATGAGTTAGAAGTTCTTTTGTAACATGCTGCAAAAGGTACAATTTA
>VBVR01000759.1:0-41564 GCA_011638315.1 Tetramorium parvispinum | reverse complement strand
GCAATAATCAGAGATATCTCAAAGATAACGTAAAATATATTTCACTACATGTGGCGATATCTGTACGTTTTCTTAAGTGCGGACATTAGTGTTTCCTGATATTATCCCTCGGATATTCAGACATCCATCAGATATTTCTGAAATATTGCAATATCTTGACGAGATATCTTGAGGAGATCCCGTAGATCTCTTTTGCTGTGTGGGTAATTACCTCAATAATGTACTACGTATGACGAACTGACAAAACTTTTATAGCATTTGTCGTGCTAGTTATACTAAAACTATCAAAACACTGTCAAAATACACATCTCCGCGCTGACAGCTACTTTCGCAGGACGAAGTGAAAGTGTGCTAAAAAAAATTTTCTGGTCGAATTCGGAGTTCTCTTGCTAATCGGCACTTATATGAATATTAATAGTAATTTTTGTTTCATTATTTATCTGAGACGCTTTGAAGCTTTAAATATGTTTAAAATATGCAGCATGGCATATATATTTTTTTCACAAAAAAATTAATTTCTGATATTTTGACATTTTCATTCTTTTTCGTCATTTATCCTCAATTATTGTTAAAGCGATTCTCATTGTTTAGTGATTCCCGTCAGCTGCTGGCACTCATTCTGTCTAATATCCTGCTTAATTCTCTATTACGGAAATGAAGATTTATTTTGTCCAATGAGTTTATTTTAGAAACTTTCAGTTATGTGAAATATCTTTCTCTCTCTCTCTCTCTCTCTCTCACTCTCTCTTTCTCACCTTTTATCTATAATAAATTATTTATTATCACATAACAGAGCGACGCCACGTAATATCCAGTAATCAGGATTTTTTAGAGTTTGCAGCCAGAACGGTGTTACTAACAGCATATACGTCCTCTGAGGTTTTTTATATACAGGACACTGTAGGAAAAGAAATATTCGAATGATTGCCTCTAATATTATATAGGTACTTCATTAGTACAATTAAATTGAAGTATGTATATCAGTCGTATTCTAACTTGATATAATTTCGGGCTCTTCTCTGGGACGTTATATAAAGCGAAAATATGTATCACCGGCATTAATACGTAAAGGACTTTATTTGCCGATTCGCACAAACGGCTATTTCTTCGGTCCCAGCCGGCACCCTCGAGAAACAGACCATAAACGTAAACGCCTTCCTATTTCGCGAATATCGACATTATTAATTATTATAATAATTTTTGTATACACGTTGCGTAATTATCATTACATACAGGAGGCGGTGTCTTGATTTCTTCTGGCATATTACGTAAGACTTCATTATGAAGCGTAACATTATCCAAAGCCCATTTATGAGCACGCGTTATTTCTTGCTTCATAGCAGTTAAAAATCCTGCAAAACCGTTTTCATGCCTTATGTTACGTCAAGTATTCGCTTAACGCGAAAGTATGTATATTAAATGCCTTGCGGATTGAAGAAGCCAGTCATCCAAAACTTGGTCGGTCTACCGCTACGCAGCCAAGTCGAAAACTGTTGGTTCCTCTCCAGTAGTTCTGTAAACCAGAATCCCAAAGAAGCAGACTCCCACGATCGAGCTTTCCAGGCCTTCGGAATCTTGGCGTTGTATATATTATCGAGGGCATCTCGCAATTCCTGAAAATGTATTCATATTTATTCACTTTAGGGAATAACGCGCTCTATATATAATGATCGTAATTAAGGGATTCTAAGGAAATTACCTCGCTCATTATAATTACGCCTTCTATGGCCAAGAGAAGTTCCCTGAGCATAACGCGTACTAATTTTATAACCACCTGTATTCTATCGATCTCTTGTTTCAAGAAGATGTTCATTGGAGCGGTATGATCCATTGCATGTAATCTGCGATAATGTCAGAGAATTTGTTAATTTTTCATTAAATTAGAAAAAACCTATTTATTAAATTTTAAAAAAAACTTATTCATTCTTTTGGATGGCTAAATCTATCAAGAATAAATTTTGAAAGTGTCTACTTCAAATTTTATTCATAAAATGCCAACAGAAATAACGATATAACGAAATCTTTTAATAAAATATAATGGTAGACTGACTGCAAAAGCTGAGCAGAATCTGCTGTTTCATAATCATTTAAATAATGTATTTCATCTAAATGTTCACGAAATAATAAATTCTATTCGATTTCTGCCGACAATTTACTGTCAGATTATTATAGCAATAGATTTTGCCGGCAAAACACGAGTTTAATGCGGGCGCAAATGATACCGAATCTGTTGCAAAATCTGAATAAATTTTATTGACAATTTATTGTCATATCGCGAGTAATTTGTTTATTGGGTTTGTTATCTATTATTCTTTATCAGTTGTTATAAGAGGTAGTTGTTAGTTAAGATCCAAAGATAGCAGATATACCTCTCTTTAACTTCGAACATATCATACAATCCCGGAACTTTTTCTAACATTTCCTTCGCCTGTCTTGTAACAACTACTTCTCGAGATTCTGCACCAACAACAACAGCTTCTTTTGGCTGTACGGATATTATTATATCTAATACAGTCTGTGTAGTGTTGCTCTGGTATCTAAGGTACAACAAGAATAATTTTTTTAACTATTTTATATAACTATTCTTATATATTTCTTGCGACGATATCTTACGTAATATCTGCATTTGGATGCAAGCCATATACTTGTGGCGAATCTACGGGACTCATGGCGTCTATCGCCTTCACATAATCGCTAACTTGCTTAAATATCAAAAGCGGATAATTCTTGTAGAAAACAAAACCTTCCGCGAAGAGCGCTTCGGTAAACCACACTTTCGCGAAGGTATTTAACAATCTTTTATCGTAGTCATCTGTAACGCGTCCGCCGTATTGCACTTCGCCTATCATGTAACTAAAAATCCAAATATATGTAAAAAGAATTAATAGAGAATTAATAGCTAAGAAGAAGGAAAAGGGAGCTGATAATTTGAATTTCTTCTTTTACCGCACGGTCTGCCAATTTATACCACGCTTCGGATCATAGTCATTTAGATGATTATTCATGAACATGCAAGATGCCAGCCAGTCCGCTGAATTAAATTCGTAGGGTATGTTCCATCCCAGGGGACCGAACTTCCGTCTTTCCTGAACAACAGTGTGCAGGAATGACACGGTGTATATTAGCGGTATATATTGCGTAGCGTCACACTGGTCCAATATTTCCTGATTCATACTGCTGTACGTCGCCAATAAACCTGCGCGTATTCCTAACGTGGAAATCACAGCGTGATTATACCTCCCTTATTTCCGCGTGTGGGGATACATCTTTATTTTGAGGAAATAAAAATAGATGCCTTGCGGGGGTTCATATGTATATTTTATAGACATTTGCAGCAAGGAAACGGGAAAATCTTTGTGCGGCTCCGTTGTGATCCACACGCGAAAATCCGGATGCGGCGCTTCCATTTCCAAAAGAAAGTTTTTCAATTCCGCCATGTAGTCCAAGCCCAAGTGACAATTTTGGCATAAAGCCCAAAACCCCTACAAGTTGCTTAAATTAATAACACGTTGTATCATCGAAGGGGAGAGCATTCTTTTTTACAATATACTTCAGTTTTCGCGCTACTGAGCAATCGACGAGCGTGAATTTCTTGACCCTGTCCCATCGATACGCTTCTACAGACGATCTCCATTTTCTTCGCAAGCTGCTCGATGCTAGGCGTAGGGTCCGATCCCATGCTTAAGAAGCAGATCATTGGTGTATCTGGCCTCGACTCGCTATGTATTGCATCCAGAAGCGTAATCACGGGCTCTGCATATTTCGCGCCTAAGGAAGATGCTATATATTTCCTCGATTGTGACAAAGTTCTGTCCATGCACCAAGCTCTGCAAGCATGTTATTTCACAGAACTTTAAATACACGTGGCTTTTATATTTTGTATATTTAATCAAATTTTTCGAAAACACTTTTCTTGTATTTTCTATTGAAAAAGATACTTGATTCTCCCAGAATATATCTTGCAATTTGTATTTTGTATTTTGCATACGAAATATTAGATTTCGATGGTATTACATTATGCCAGTCCTGAATTTTGAATTCGTGAAGATTGTTTTACTGGGAGATTACCTTATCAAGAGCAATCGACGGAATGAATCCAACGTGTTGTAACCATCTGGTATAACTTCCTCCTCTGGTGCATCTTTGTCGAACCAATGTTTCCAAACTTTCTCGGAGGCGGGTACTTGAGATACGATGTATTGAAATTGTCGTAATGACGACAGTGCAACTAAATTAAGCCACGTCACATCCGTGATCCACCTGCAAGGTTTCGGCTCGACTGCTTTTAAATCCAACGCCGCGCCGCCTTTAATAAGATACTGAAATTCCTCGTGCGTGATACTGCTGCGTTGCAGATCGATTTTTAGTGTCATCAATAAAATGAACATGTATTTATGTATCTCGTAAAGTCCGCGTGCTTTGTACTTAAATATATCGTAAGTCAGATATTCGATGATGTAAGTTATCCTTCTCTGATTGACTGGACTCTGTTCGGACCTGGAATTAGAATTTAGATACACGTTACTCAGCAAATTTTAGAAATTTTTTGTATTTACGTTGTTAAGAACATAATACAATGCAAGTCGCTTGCTTTACGCGCGAAAACTATATTTACCTAGCCATTGAGATATCAAATCGTTCTAAGAATTGAACGAGGGATGTCTGGTACATGCAATTGACATGCGGCATGTCACATATCAAAAAGTACAAAACGCTACCGCGTGTTGCAACTGGCCGGAATTCTTCACGTGCTACGTCAATTTTTCGCTCTGTATCTTTTGCTATGATCAGCTTTCTATTTATGTCCGCTGCTGTTTGTTTCGTGGTATTTAATACCGACATTAATTCAACATCCTCTATCAAAGGCCCCTTTAAAAGAATGAAAAATTTACAGAGAAGATATTATTAATTGTACTTATTTCAGAGTTATTTAATTAGTGGTGCACAGAAGAACGATATAATTATAACTAGAATATGTAATTAAAACGATAAATACTTGTACAGTTCCCAATTTATGTAGAAGATTTACTTCTAATTCTTTAATCTTTCTATTATTTGCAGCTACGTCAGCAATCAATTGCGTTTTTTCTGTCTCCAACTCATTCTTCTCTGTTGAAATAACTCTTCCTAATAATTGATCTTCTAGACCTGTGAAGTTAATACATAAATGTAGATTTTAAAAATTGTAATAAAAAAATATTCTTACGAATACATTTATAAGTATTTTATCCAAAAATAGAATACATTTTTACCTTTCATTGTAACAGTAAAATCAATTATAGACGTGCGGGCGAATATTTCTGGACTATAGAAAGGATTTGGTAATTTTGTTGTAATATAAAGTCTGAAATCTTTGTGAATATCCACTTCTTTATCACCTAATTTGACCTGTTATAACAATCAATTATGTAAAATGTAAAATTATGCAAAAATTACGATACAAGATATATTTTTACCTTGAAGGAGGTTCCTATTTTTATAAAATTCTTTTCCAGCAAGTTATCTAATACCGGATCTATTTCTTCCCCTACATCTTGAATCAATAATGGTCGTCCTGTCGATACAGAATCCTCTAAATGATTTCTAAAGTATTTGTGTGTGAACCATGTTATCTGAAGAATACATTAACGTATGTTAAATTAGTCACATTACATTATTTCCTTCTATTATTATACCTGTAAATCAAATTCTTTTTCTTTATTTGTAATCCACGTTTTGCCTTGCAATTGTGGGTCAATCAGTAAAGGATATCTCGATGCTTTCGTTACAATTATCCCATTTTGAACCGACAATTCATCGGTTGGTAGACCTTGCAAGCTCCAATCACCAATCTAGGATAAATTAGATACTTGTTCGCTCATTTCAATTACACTTCTTATACCATATATTAATTTATATAATTTTACCGTGGCTGTATCTGTCAACGTATCAACAATGTTTAAGGTAACAGCAATTGGGATCTTTCTATCGTGTATGAAATCAAACCATTTCTTTTGCAAAAGATTTCGGAATTCTTGATTAAATGGTCCGCAGTAAGAGAAAAATCCAGTAAACACCAACACATCTCCAACGAGACGTTCTGTTTCTGACTTAAATATAGTCACTTGCTCCGTCCATCTTATTTTTTCTCCAGATAATCCCTCAATCATAGCGGCTGCGACATTCATTTTTGCTTGGCAAGTTGCAGCTTGGTCGACAATTTTCTAGTAAAAAACATTAAACGTACATGTTACATAATTAATTTCAGTTTTATTAATATTGTTATCATACTTGTCGTTCTCGCATCACGCCATCGAATTCATTTTGCACTATCTTTAAAGCGTCGTCCTTTTCTTTCAATAACTCTTCTGCCTCGAATAAATTTTTGTTGGCTTTCTCATAGTTATTTTCTTGTACAAGAAGATTTGCCTATAAAGTGATTCTTGTTTATTATACATTTCTTTAACACTATATATTTTCCTATTAATGCTGGAGAACGACTGAACGTTATTTCATAATTTGGAAATTGAAAAAGAAAAATTAATGAGTTATATTTAGGCATTTATTTTTTCTCTTATAAGTCGTGGAATGACAGCGGCCGTTCTCATTCCACAATGTTTATTAATATGGAATACCTTTAGAGGCAGCACATCTTTATTTATTTCATAAAAAGCAGCCATAGAAATGGTCCATTGTAGGAGACCCGCAACATTTCCACAGGCTTGCATTGCGGCTTCATACGTGTACATGTGAAAATTTAAATACGGTATCATTAAGTCGATAGTTTCAGCATTAATATTATCCTTTGGAAAATTTTGTAAATTGTATAGAAATCTGGTATCAGCTAAAACCTGCAAACAGTAGCATTCAAATAATATTTTGCATTTAACTGAAAATAAAATTTTTCCCATTATATTAATATTATTCATTAACATAGAAATCAGTATACAGGGCTTACCTTTAATGACTCTGACCATGAAGGTGCTAGAAATTGATGTTCGTAATCCAGTTTGACTGGTTCCAACTTCCGCCCGAATAGAATCAGAACGCAGTCCATTATGAGCGTAATTAAATACGGTGGTTTAGCCAATTTACGAACGGTAGAGATGTCTGCTGCTTTTATGGTCTGAAATGTATCGCTGTCAATGAATGTTTGCAACATTTGATATAAATGATATCCATTATTAGCCACAGCACCTGTAACGCAACTTCGGCTTCCAACAAGGCAGGCTCCGCGGCTTTCAACTTCTGTTCCGCCACTGCCTTATCTTCCGCTATCGCTTTCAGAATCGCTTCCGCTTCATCTTTCGACACTTGAACTTTTGCTTTCACACCCTCGGCTTCTCTCTTTTTCTCATTCACGATAACAAGAATCTAAATATGTTTTATATTATTACGTATGAAATTAAAATCGCTATAAATAAATAATTATCGTTTTACAAAAATATATTATTTACCGTCTCCACTTGAACATTTTTTGCTGCAATCTCCTCCTGATTTTTTTCCAATTCTTGCCGTAACACATCGACTTGAGCCGCAGCGTCAGTTAATTTATTCAAACCGCTACTCATACGGGAAGCAAGTATATTAATATTATCCAAAAGCTGCTTATAAATCGTTTTATAACTGTCGAGAAACGTTAAAAATGATCTCGGAGTCACGTATACTTGACGTCGGAATCTGTGTTTGTTGAAATTAAATTTAATTATTTACACACAGATGGTGATACGTTGATGAAGATAGAAAAGTGAACCTGTTGAAATATTCCACACAGATATCATTTACATCATCTTGAATATCACCCGCTACTTGCGTTAATTGTTGTTTTACTTCCGGGCTGCATATAATTTCGTATTGACCCAAAAAGTGCTCGCCGACTGCGTACAGTGCGTCCCTTGGCCATCTCAAAAACCAATTTAACGTGCAACCAGATATAAGGGCAGGGAATTTTAATGACCGAGATCTAAACTTTCCATTGACCTGTGCAAATAATTATCAACTTGATAACCCAGGAGGAGAATAAAAAGAATAAATTCAAGTATCTTCAACAGCGACAGTAATGAAACTCACTGGTGAGAAGCATAAGACTAAATGCAGATTATTTCTCGCTCGTGATATAAAGTAATCATAAAGATTGTCTTGCGTCGGAGGTCGTCGAGGATCGGCCTTTTTCATTAGCGGCGTGACAATCGTCAAAATTTCATCTAATTCATCCTTCGGAAAAAGATTGGCCACTTCGCCGACGCTTAATATGTTGTTTATATATTCTAAAAATGCTTCGTCTTTTATTTCGTTATCCGTGAAAATGAAAGTGAAACCTTTGCTGTCTATACCAGTGGTACGATACAATTTTCGCAAATCATCCATCAAGCTAGCTACATTATAAATCCTGAAGAGATATAATCATATATGTATTATTTCTTCATATATTTTCAATAACATCCAATATTTGTACAAACATATTGAATGTTATTGAAAACATATAAACAACAACATTCACAGAATATTTCTACAAAATTGCGCATTTCTACAAAATAAAAATCTTAGTGTATGGTAAAATTAAAATAAAAAATTGTGCGTAATTTTGTAATAATTTTCTGCATAATTTCGCGATTTGCAGAAAATCATTACAAAATTACAATTTCTAATTGTTGATAGAACATATTTGTTATAGAACAAATTTTGTGAAATCTTGATACTCGCCTGGATAACGTAATTTGAAAAAAGTTATATCTTGCAATAAAGGATGCCAGTCGCGTTAAGCTCTGCTTGCCGGATCCTCCTATACCTACTAGCAACGCATTGCCTCTAGGAACTCCAAGTATTCTCGATATTCGTATCAAGTGCACTAAAGCGTCATGGAAGAAGACCAGATCGAGATGCATACCGCGTATATATTCATTAAATTGCTCCATATTTTGTTGAACTTTTGCGATAACGATATCGTAACTACGAATAAAAATATGTGGCTATTTATTTCTAACTCCATCACATTAGACAAGAAATTCGGTTCGACATACCTCGATATCTCCTCATAAATCTTTGGCGCCTCTAATACATAATCTTCCGGCTCGTCACCTGTCGGTTCTGGTGGTTCGCGTAAGAAGTCTACGAAATATGTCTCGACTGGGGAATAATACTGAAAATCTGGGCCTAACATCTTCTCTACGGTCCGCCGTAATGTATTTTGAAACCATTCTTTATCGGCGGCAGTGTTAAAGCTATAAATGATTTATTTAGTTTAGCAAATAAACCAAATAGAGCAAAAATATTTCATAATTATAAAAAAAAAAACAAACCGATCCGCTATCACGCGCATGCATTCATGCTCCCATAATTTCAACAGTGTCGTTATAGATTCACACTCGTCTCTCTCTATCCTGAGTATTCCCTCCCAGATACGAGAAAGATCACGCAAGTTGAAAACGTAATGAAACTTGGCTGGAGTCGGTAACATCTTCGCTTTAGTTTGCTGCCATAATACTCGAGTCAATGGTATGAGCTTCGGCAAGAAATTAACGATAGTTTCAGAGAATCTCGTAATGCAAAAGTAGCCTTGGCCGATGACACCTGCAATTTTTATTTTTATTATATTCAATTACATTCATGTGTTTCGCTAAATAAGCAATCATTATTCATACTGAAAATTGTATCCATGGACTTGTTGGACGGTAAGGTGCAATTAAAAATATTGAACTGCCGTTTCAGTCGCGGTGGAATATCATTTCGTCCTCCACCCGGATGATGCATCGCGGCAAGTAACATAATATCTTGCATGGTGCAAAAGTCGCCGGGTTTATCTAGGGAGTAGAACCCTTTGTACTCCATTAACTGACGTACGATCTCGTTCGTAATTTGATCGCCCCATTCATTTATAGCGGGCATATTTATATCGTCGATAAAGATGGTCATTTTCCGTCCACCTGGCGGGCCATAAGTGGTGCCCACTCGCTTTTCAACATAGCTCTCGAATACACGCTAAAGAAAATAATAGTTTACGCGATAAAATAATTAATATAGTCATTTCAACGCAATTGAAAAAATTTAAATAGGAGTTTTATTTGTTGTCACACTATATAATGCTCTCGGAATTACCTGAACCATGTTGGGCGTGGATGCTGAAGAAAAATTAAAAAACTTATTTAAATGATATTCAGGATCATGCTTGGACATATAGCTTTTTATCATTACGCTTTTGGCGGTGCCGGCTTCCCCTATCGTACAATTAATCCATGTTCGTATTATGTGTGTAATTAATATTAGAATTAATATTAATGTTTACATGTTTAATCAATTATGGAATTATGGCTAAATAAAGCCAATTACTAAACTTTGCTAGTATGCGCCTACCTATTAAAAGTACTGCCTTTTCTTGTCTCGCTATAATATCAATTAAATATAATGTCCTTGTATTATCGATGTTAGGTACAAGAATAGTATGATATTCTAAGACACGATCTAAAGGATATTCAAACTCTGGCACGATTTTACTCCAATGTATCCATTTTCCATCGTCTGACACTAGATACTCAAAAATAGTTTCATCTTCCTATAAATCGAATATTTATAAGTCGAACAAATTTATTAATATTGTGTTTTAACAATAATGTTAGAATTGTGCTTATTAGAATTAAATAACATAAAATTATCATATACGAACTGTATACTTTGGCCAGTTACACTTTGATTCATGATTTACAAGATATTCTTGTAATGTAAGTCGTCCATCTAACTCTAACATTGCACCCAAACTCCACATAACAGAAAATAGAAAAAGCTTTTCGATATGGTGCTCGGGCAATATTTCTAAAAATTATAATTTTGATAAAATATTTGACCGATATTTAAAATTAAAATTTAATTCCAAAGTAAAATTGTTAAAGTTGTATCTACTATACTTATACAAAAATTATTATACAAATTTAAATTATAAAAATATAAATTAATAATAGAAAATTACAAAATTATAAAATATTTGGAAAAAAGATGCACACAGAAAATGATAAAATATGTTATATGATAAATAAATATTCTAACAAAATACTCGCTATTTTGATATTACATATTGAATGAATAAATATTCTGTAAGAGAGAAGTTTTCATATTTACTATTTGGATCAGAATTTCCGACATTTAATCCTTCCAATAAGTCAATACACTGCCGTATGTAAAGCGCCTCTAAAAGCATCATTTTAGTTTGAAGCTTTGTTTGAACGAATGTATGTGCATCTCCATATATTTTATGAAATAATGCTCGTAACACTCGAGCTTTGTTGCTGGAACATTTTCTAAGCCATCCCTGTATTAAAAGTGTTGTAACATCACAATAAGCTTTCGCACAGGGAATATCTCATTATCACAAAATCCCAGATTCATATTACCTCTAAAATTGAATTCCATTTCAGTACAGAGGCACTGACGAATACCATTCCCATGCGCGATATGGTCGCCGGGGACGCATTATCCACATTGTCAGGTTCGAACACTAATTTGGTATTTGATGCCATTATAATACGATCGCCATTCGCCAATGTTAAAGTTTTATTGTCATCCAAAACAGAATTTAAATTTTCAATCCATACTGCGTCTACGGGACCGTCCAATACCATCCATAAATTTTCCGTCTTCTTCGTTTGCGTGGACCTTCGCCATACAATGGAGAATATGCCGTCTGTCCAATCATTCGTCGCAACATCGAGTTTTCCAAACATTTGAGACGCAGTTATCGCCTATCCATATTTTTTCATACAGGTGAGGAAAGAATTATTTTTGTATCAATATATCTGATATAATAGAGAACTATCATTAACAGATACTGACTTTTGGATTCATTCTAATTTCTTTATGCGGTATACCCATTTCTGTTAAAGCTCTCATTAATGCCCATATGCATCGTGTTTTACCAGATCCTGTTGGTCCGAGAACCATTAAACCATGGCGAACGAGTGATGTCTCGTATAACTGCAAATTATCAACATCATTATATTTTTCTTTCAACGATAACATAATTTATATTAATTGTGTGCATATATCTAAGTTCTTAAAAAGTTTTTGAAGAAACTACTTTGAAATGATTACCATAATTGATTTGAACTAATATAATAATATTTAAAAAATCCAGATAAGAAATTTTCACAATATAATTTTTTATAATATTAAAACAAAGAGAATATGAAATAAATGAAGGAATAAATACATATTAACATATTAAAAATACCTGAACAGTTTTCAAGTTCCATTCTTTGTGATTTACGATGCCAAGGGCATCAGTAGCTTTATCTATTGCTTTCTGTAATTCTTTATATGTCTTCGTTGTTAACTTTATACCCGGGAACATATCTTCAATAAGCGACATAAAAAGAGACTCGTCTTCATCCACTAATTTTGATAAATTCATATCGCTAAGGAAGAAAATTAACTCAGATTTCAATTATCTCTCTTTTCAGTATTCAAATAATTTCTTTAGACAAAATATACAATATGATAGTATGTATTTACCGTAGTACTCTCATAAGCGTAGTTTCTTCGGAATCAGTAGGTTGAGCGCGTTTCTGGGCACCAAGTGTACGTAAACACGACAAAATGTTCCTTAATCCAAAGTCATAATGTACCTGTTTGCTGAGCTGCTCTTCGCACAATTTGTACAATATAAAAAATTTTCGCGCTAATACTACGTTCTCCTTGAAGCCACATGCCGCGAGTTTTACTCGCATTATGATCTAAGCAAGTGGAATTAAATTTATAAAATTAAATTAAATTTTATAACGAGAGAAATTATAAATCTAATTTTTTACAGAGACATGTAACTTTGATATTTTAACATATAAAAATAACAATAATATCTTAATATACTTGTCTGTCAGGAACCATCATTGCTACACTTCTAAATAGTATTTTTAAATTTTCCGGCAATTCTTGTCGACCAGCATACCCGGGATTCATTGTAAGAAATATTCCGAATTCATAATTGAGTTTATATGTTTCGCCATCACTACAAATCAAATATAGTTTGCTAATATAACATTTATTATAAAAATGAAAGATATTTAGTAAATTAATATTTGTTAAAAAAATTATGTAATTAATAAAACGAAGAAAATTAAAAAGAAATAGTAGAACTTTATTTTATGAAGATATAAATTTCTAAATTTGAAACAAAAAAATTTAATTTTACGTAACAAAAAGTTTAATTTTTTTTCTTTTGTACCTGAATAAGAAAGTTGTTTTTTTCTCTCTTCGCGCATTGAGCACGATTGCTATTTGTTGTGCGGCGACGGATAATACCGGTAGATCAATTCGATTAAACTCGTCAAAGCATCCCCAGCTACCGGATTGCGCTAATCCTTTAAATATTCTGCCTAAACCTCGGAAATCCATTTGATCGGAACAATTAAAAACAACAACGTATTTTCCCAGTGCTTTCCCCATGTCTTTCGTTGTTTCTGTTTTACCCGTGCCGGCAGGACCTGCGGGAGCTCCGCCAAAGTTCATTCCTAAAAAATAATTTGCAAGGAACAACAGTAAGTGACATGAATTCCGAGGCAAATGCTACTTTACACACTGTTTTTCCTTTGGTATCATACCCACGGCCTGTGCTAGTGTTATGTAACACCTGTCTGTGAGTGGCGTAATTGCAAGTCGATCTGTACAACCCAGGAATTCATTTTGATAAATAAATTCCATGTCGGTTATCTTAATTGGAACTTCCTCGGTATCGACATTATAATAAAACCTACTCTGTTTCAACCATTCAAAATCATTTATATTTCGAATTCTAAGACGACACAACTCATCGAATATATCTCTGAAAATTTTATAAATGCCATTTACTTTCCACAATCTTTATTATGTTGCAATTGTTAATTATGTGATAAATATTCAGAATGAAATCCGTACCTTTGATGCACATGTATCGTTATTAAACATTCATATTTTATTCTGGCATACTTTGTAAGATCCTTAACGGTCACCTCTATAAGATTGTTTAATAAATCTAGAAACCATTGATTGGTCCTTTTCATTATCGTTTTGTCCCGTTTGGCTGTCGTGATTGCTATTTCAGACTCTTGTGTCCATAAAACTTGTAATGCTAATAGGCCGACCTATAACGGAAAGCGAATATTTGGAATTGATGTATGTACAATTGTGCTTGTTGAATACGCGTTTCGTATGCACATCATCTTACTTGCAAAACGGAATTTTCTATCAATAACAGAATGTCAAATTCAGATGTGTGAAGTGATTGCAGTCCTAACGAAATCACAGCTCCGACAGACTGTTGGTGGACTGTTAATAAAACGTTTAACCAGTTCTCTACGCCACCTATACACGCGACTTCTTTTTCTAAAACTATTTCTTCGTCTTCCCGTGAATACATTGCTACAATTTTGTCATATTCCTTTTCGGAAAACTTCAGCTATGTACAAAAAATAGTACGATAACATCACGCGCATAAAAAAGCATGCGATATATAAGACTTATTATAGGAATAATAATAATTATTTTTATAATGCGCGATTGTTACACTTTGTAATAACTTAATTTTTTTAATGCCTCTCATTACTTTTGCTATATTATCGAAAAATCCATCGAGATATTTCTGTATTGTATGACAGTCCGCTGCTTGTCCAAGTATCTCCAGCAAAGTAGGGTCTGATATAAAACAGAATCTTGGGAAAATAACTCGCTTGGTTTCCAGATAGCTATATTGATAGAATTTCATTGATTAGACTTGATAATCTGCAAGTAGCAGTTACTTCATTTTGCCAAAGATATATATATACCCGCTGAGAGATTTCTGACACGATTCTAACTGTTCCAATAAATGAGGTAAAAACTGACTCATCGTTTCATCTCCAATACACGTTTCCACCGCATTTAATTTCTCTTGAGCGCGTAACATAAGCTTGACCCAAGCCTTATCAATAGTCTAAAATAATACACAGATTATATTATTTCGTTAATAATAATAATAATACGTTCGGAAGTTTCTCGTTAAATACATTAAAACGTTTTGCTTCAGTAGGTAATTGCTTAGATATGTCCCCGCCAATAAATACTGCTTCTAAATAAGCCCACAGATTCTGCACAGTTAACCATTTCGCCAATATTTCTGATGTATTGCTAAGTTTGGTCTGCCACAACTGAATCTCTTTCTTAAATGGTGCATTGTAACTATATAGCATTTAACATGAATGTAGTATGTATAAAAAGAATTAATATTTTCAGATTTAGAGATATATCTAGTATACCGGTTTGCCAGTAAAGAGCTTATGATCATTAAACTGTCTTCCAGTAGAGCTATAATTTCAGCCGTTTCGATGCCTTTCAGAAGTAGCTCGCCTCTCTGCTTAAAAGGAGCAAATTGCAGATTTATTACAGCCCAATCCGCAATTACCTGCTTCAATTTAAACTCAATGTCTTGTTCCTTTACTGCACTAATACATATGTCCTACAACACATAATATTTATGAGTATAATTTTTTTATTTTATTGTACTGCATTATAATACTTTATTTTGTACTGCATTATAAAACTTTATTTTGTAAAAAATGAATATATGTTATGTGACACTAAAACAGTAATTTCGCAACTTAATTAAGCATACCTCTACATCATCTTTGTACTTCAACAAAGGTGCCTGCATAACGTTTGCTAAGGTAAATCTTTCAGATTCTACATCGAAGAAATATTGACAAAGTTTAGACAGTTTCTCCCAATGTCTGTCTTTCATGCTTTTATCGGCCATCATCTCTAACAATGGGCACATTTCATTAAAATCATCAATCTTCTTTTTCAGATCGATATACGCGGGCCACTCTCTCATAGCTTTAGGCAACTTTCGACATCTAAATTAATATTACACCGTATTATTATAAGAATTTCATAATATTGTAGTTTAAATCTTATTAAACTATGTGAGTCAGCTTAGTTTACTTGTTTTGGAAGTCGGCCAATTCAATTATAATTGACTCAATATCAATCTCGAACCATGGAATATCATAATAACTATCAATAGTGCGCATAACTTGCAAATACAATGTATATAACTTCTGCAATAAATGAATTTCTTTTTTTCTCTGTTGTAGAGCTGGGTACTCTGTTATTTCTATACCGAATAAGTTCTCGCCGCTACTGTAAGTTTCATATCTTTCCCACAGTTCTTCAAAACGCGCTTGGAATAAGATAAGTCTTGAAACACGATTATAACAATATGAAAAATGACATTATTATTAATATATCCGTTTCATTAAAATTAAAAAGTTACTTTTGTTGTAATTAATTTTCCATTGATGTACATATAATTTTATAGAAAATACGAGATATTGATGATATTGGTTATACCGTTCGCTAGCTTCTTTTGCAGGTATTCTTTCAACCATTGGGCCATTGAGTTCAAAATCAATGTCAAATTGAGCTACGTTCTTTTTAAGAACTATAACTCCATTAATAAGTTCCGTCTTCAATGGCTCTTGCATCTCACATATAACTGCTTGAACTTGCTTCGTCTACATAAATATAGATATTACTTACTCGCAGATCAAAATGAAAAAGAGTGCTTTGAAACATAATTATTATTAAAGAAAATATTAAAAATATTAAGTAGAAAGAGGTTGTTAAAATATAAATTGTAAAAAAATATAATTAAAATAAATTCAAATATAAAATATTATTATTAAGTAAAATAAATATTAATTATTAAATAACAATAAATTAATACTGTATTTAGCATGTTGTTAAAATTATATCTTAGTCCGTCTACTACATCTTGGTCTTCTTTTGGTATATCGATATTAAATTTTCCCATCAATGTATAAGTCTCTTCAATCAGGATTAGTTCCATGTCTAATGATACGAAATCATCCCGTATTTCTCCCAAGCATTTCATTGCAACTCTAACATCCTCCAAATCTTTAATGTGCCTGAAGAGAATTTTATTCTTTTCAAAAATGTAATCTATTATACGTTGTACTTTTTCCTTGTATTTATTTGATAAAGACACTCCCAATGATTTTTTCCATGCATTTGCTTCAACAAGGAACGCTAATTTTAGTTTATCTATAAAACAGATTAGTATTATCAAATAATACTAATCAACATAAAACTTTTTTTATAACATTAATGAAATAGGATTTAATAGAAATAGTTTTTAACTAATTAATACATAATAATTACAAAAATGACTGCAAAAAGTTTATAACACTTTTGTGTTATGGCATGGTTATTCTATAATAAATCGAGTACACACAAAGTATGCTTAAAAATATTGTTGCAACTTTTTTTGTACACCTGTATTAATTTGAAGAGGACCAAGTATATGCCAGTCAGGTAAATTTTTTATTTCTGTCATTAAGTCTTCGTATTCCATAAATTTCTCTTTGATTTCTTGTATGAGAGGTTTGGTGTCAATAAAAGCTTGTATAATTTCATTTCTATTTTCTGCCCATATGTAGGAATATCGTAAATATGACTATAAAAATGGATGATTATATTAGTACAAACTATCATATAAAATTACAGCTATATAAATATAAGTTGAACAAGTATAATAATTTTTATACATTGCCAACTTTGGAAACATCATCTCTCAACATTAATATTAAGCCTTGCAGACTCATAGAACTGCGGATTACATCTTTATGATCGGATACGCTTTGAAAATAGCTATTGAGCAATGTCTCTTTATCTGACATAAAAAGATAATAAACGCAAGTAATTAAAAATACATTTTATAAATTTACTATTTCCTATGTAATAGTAATATACTATAATAGTAATAATCTATCTCTCTCTAAAAATTGCATAATAATATGAATAAAAAAAAATGTATCAGTTTTATTGTATATTTATCATTATTTGGAGTATTTTATAATATTTTAGTTTTCTATTACCAAGCGGTTTAGCTTGTGTATTTGTAGAGTATCGTTGTCCCCACATAAACACTTTCTCGTTAGTTTCTATAATATTTGTTATAACTTTGCTGAAATGATTTTGTAACTCTTCTATTGATGGGATAATTACGATATTTGGTATTTGTAAAACAAAATATGTCATCATGATTGGAATTTCTTGTTCTACTGCAACATCTTTAACCAACACGCTGAAACAAAATACGTTAATGTATATAAATTAATTTATTTCTTTTTGTTTCGTTCTTATCATATGATATGCTTGAAATAAGAAAATAAATAAGAATACAGTTAATATAATAAATATGTATAGACGCTTGATTAAGTACCTCATAATGGTAGCTTTTTTCTTTAATAAGTCTAAAGATTTTTTAGTGGACTTTACTAAAGCTTCCATTAATTTATTATTATAACACGCATAAAGGTCCATACAATCGTTGTGTACTTGACTTATCTTAACTTTGTTTGTTTTTTCGATACTACCAAAGCCTGTTTAATAACATTTATTAATTGTCCATTCTAAATAATACAAAATTATAAATTGAATAATTCAATACCTGGCTCGAACGGTCCCTGTATTAATTTACTTTCAGATCCAGGTTTGTGTATTTTCTCGGGATCTAGCCAATTATATTTAACATCTTGCACGGTAGGATCAGTTATAATATCCATAAATTGATTAATAATCATGATAACAGCCTTCTCTGCCGCTGAAGATTTGATTTCCAAGTCAATTGCTATTTTATCTCTGAAAGCTATATTATCGGCTAAAAGTTGTTCTGGACTTTTCGGATAGTCGTCTAGTTCCAGTAACATTGTTTCTGCAATAGACTCAAGTACTTCATCCACTCTCGCTTCTTTCATGTCTACCACTTCCTTAATAAATATCTCCGCGATATGGAGCTTTTCTTCTATTTTATCGCATGCGTTAGAAATTTTTAATGAGGACCACGTAATTACTGATACACAGGGTTGAAAAGCAATCTCAAGATTGACGAGTGCTAGTTTCATTAGATTTAAAAACAAAATCGGGATAGATCGTCTGCACATATAAATAAAATAAATGTATAAATATATATACGTGCAAAAATTTCAATCGATAATCATAAAATTTATGTACCTAAGAGAATCATTCTTTTTAAGTAATTTCTTTGCTCTTTCGTAAGATAAAAATATCTTTTCTTTGCAAAAGAGTAACATTTGTATAAAATCTGGCACTTCTAATCCAAACTTAGACATATGTTCGGATTCTCGTATTACTTCGTAAATGTAAGGATCGAAATTTAGACAGCATCTATTTGTCTTTGGATGACGCACAAATATAGGTGATGATAATGCCAGACGAACCTAATAGAAAACTACATTTCTAGATCATTCTAGAACAGTAATGAATGTACATGCGTAATTTCAGAAAAATTTACTTTATAAAAAGTAAAAAAATTAATTATAAACTCGAATATTTTAATTTTTTATATTTATATTATATTTTATATTCTGTCAAATAAAATTTAATTTAAAAATTCCACAAATATGCTGACTAAAAATACTATTTTGTTTCACTGATATGAAGAAATGCATTTATTTAATTTTAAAAATAATTGAAATACTTTGAAAATACTGGTAATAATTAACTGAAATAAATTTAAAACTTACAATGCGAGCCGCATCGTACCACGCTTTGTAATATATTAACTCATAATGAATGAACACATTGACGAGTGCATTATATATCTTAATGCATTTCTGCATGGAATCATGCGTAATCACTCCGTGATATGATTTAAACATATTCATAGAAACTTCAATGCGTTTATATAACTGCCGAATCCACAGGATTCTACCGGCGACGGGTGGAATATTTCTTGGTATAGGTGGATCCGATCTATTTTCATTGTACCTATCGCGAATATCCTCGATCTCTTGTTCGAACATTGAGATAAATTCTAAGCACTTCCTATCAATCCTCAATTGCTTGAGATTCAATTTTTGAAACCTATAGATCATAACGTTAACATTATAATATATTCTTATATGTTTGATTAAAAAAAAAACATTGCCAAAGTACTACCTAGCTAATAAATTTAAACCCTGTGTTATATTTGGTACGAGAGAAACGCAGTTATTTAAAAACGTTCTCAGCTCCGCGTCGGTTTCCGCTACGCTCTTCTTAAATTCATCGTAATCGGAATCAAAATATGGTTTTCTGTGATCTAAGGGATCGTACTTCTGCGAAGAAATCTTTTTAAAATGATCTGTATACTTTTGTGCGTATGTACTAATTCCTTCTATAGTCGAACTGTGCAGAATGGAGTACATCCGTGCTGCTTCGAGGATATCCATAATCTGCATCATATATCGCGAATAAAGAAATAATATAACTCTGCAACGTATTTTTACATTAATTATTACTTACTTACTTTTATTATTCTTGTCTTGAAAGCGGCAAACTTCCCAAAAACATACATCTCGGATACCTCGAAAGGTTTCTCGTTTGGAGATTCCTCGACCTTCTTACACATAGCGTCATAACAGTTATGATATGTCTCACAAAGTTTAATACAATCCTGCGAAATAATCGCCGATACTGTGCTTTACTTTATAAAGTAATAATAATATATGGCAGAATATATGGCTTTACCTTTATTTTAGATATCATAGTACATTTCGATTCATTCCAAATACTTAATTTTCCATCCTCCGTTAAATATGCTTTACACGCTAATATCATCTGATTTGTTATCTAAATAGAAATTATAAATTAAAGTGTATAGAAACTAACACGCACAAATTAGAATATATAATCATATACTTAATATATTACAATTTTTCGAAAATGATTTCGATAATTTTATGAGATTAAGATTAGTCGACTTTTAGTTACAATTTATACAAAAGAATAATGATTCAGGTTTCGGTTAGTCAATAATTTTAGGAAAAAATACCTTTACATATACTGCGGTTACCATCTTCCTCGTATTAAAAAATCGCGATGTAGTATAAATCATTCTTATAGCATACATAAGTGCAGGTAAGTAATCTCCTATTTTTGTTGGATCTAATCTGTATAACGGTTGTGTAAATTTTTCTAAGGCGTATAGATACTTTACGTTATCTTGAGATAAAATATGCACCGATGTAACTTGATCTTCTAATGTCTTCCATTTCTATAAAATCAAATATAGCAATATGCAATTCGATACATATTATAAATTTACAGTTTTATACCTTGATAAGTTTTGATTTCGCTTCTGTTAACAATTCTATAAATGCTTGGGTGTAAGAGGATTTTATATGATTCATTATTGATGAAAACTGGCCGAGTAATCGCCGCCAATACGCAAGTTCTGCAGTTGGCCCTACAGTTTCGGTTTCCCTACGCAATTGTTGGCTTTCAACGATGGCCTGGAAAATCGCTTTATAAAATCATGATATTCTATTGAGGGCTATATAATTCGTAAAATCCATACTCGTTCCATCAACTTCATCCATATTCGGACATCGGCTTCTGCTGCCGCAATAACGTCCGGTTTACGAATGCTTTCTTTGATATTTTCGGGTAGCGCCAAACATTTCTGATACAAATCCCAGTTAATTTGAAAGCATATAATACTTTCCAAATCTAGCTTTGTCACTATAGGAAGAGAAGAGAAGTATTATTTTTCACGCATTGTGAAGGATTTATGTAACAATTGAAATAAATACGAAACATAAATTATTTACTACTAAGAAATTCGCAGAAATCTTTAAAATTCCCTATGAAATCATCCTTTATCTTATCTCCAGCTTCGCTCTTCGACAATTCTCCCCATTCCGTATTAGCAGTTAACGTTCGTGCATGCAAACGTGAAATTAAATCAGATATTCCTGCCAGCGCACTTTGTGATGTAAGATCTACTTCCGCATATGCATAATACGTTTCCTATGTAGAACATAAAATAAAGAGCAACAGAAGAAGTTTGGAGAAAGAAAAAAACTAAGAATGAAAAATGAGAAAAATATGTAAATCTCAAATTTTAAACCTAAGATATTTTATAATATAGATATCTTATGAAATACTGATATCTTATTAAAATACTTGCACTACTACATATTTCAAAAGATTCGATATATATAAATTCGAGATAATTCAAAATGTAATATTTAGCTTACATCGAGTAACTGTTTGACTTCAAATTCCAAATTTGACTTTAATCGATAAACTATAACGCATCTGCCTGAAAATTCTTCGGTAGTACCATCTGTTATGCAACAACGTATAACTTGCTGTTCTTTGCCAAGTTGCGGCGTCCATCGCCCGGATTCTGAGATTATGTAAATTTTACGTTTAGTATGACGGTGTAGCATGAAAATGTATTGTTGACGTAATCGCGATCGTTAACGTTATATTAAAATTGCGCATGCAAACGAAGAGAGCAGGGAAGTGTCTATCATTATACCAAATGTCGGAGGACTCATAGATTGAAGATATATAATAATCGCTTGTCTTCCACTTTTGGCGAAAAAACTGCTTAATACATTCACGTATTCGTCTTTGTCGAGAATTCCTTCCTCCAGGACCTCGGCATCTGTGTTTAAAATATATGCCACTGTCTCCAGGACATGTTGATGCGTAATCTTCAGTAATCCTTGCCTGGCATTACGAATTTCCTTGAACTTTGCCTAAAATAGAAAGATATACACTGGGAAAATTTCTTTTTAATGTTCTTTATATAACATCATCATGAAAAATTACATCAATTATTTTTTACATTAATTTTTTAAATATCTTTAATTAGTTTTTATTTCTAAATCTTTTCTAATGAACCAAGTATAAAAATATTTTAGAAACATTTCCAATTGTTTCTTTTTGCTTGATTACACGTAGAATTCTATTGTAAAATATAATAATAATGCTGCACACGAGATATATTATATATCAGGGTGTCCACGAAAATATTACTCCGCAATTAAATCCGTAAATTAAAGGTATTTACAAGTCGCTCTTTCGTACTCTCCGTGGGTAGATCTTCCCGTGTCCCAATCCTCCTCTTCACTAACTCAGCGATTCGTTGATCAATAGCCGGTTTCGTGTAATCTCGTGATGCAGAATACGCATTTGCCATTGTTGTCAAGAAGAAGAAATCGTGAATGTATAAATCGTGAACGGTATAAGTGAAAGGCCTTAAAAAGAAATATAACTACGCGACTACGGATACGATATGTTTAAATCTGACAAATTCCTCTTCAGTCGGAAATTATGCGTATAAGGCGAAACGAATATAAAGAAATGAGCATCGCAGAATATTTTTTCAGAAAAAAATTTATTAAAAATGAAAACAGTATTTTATCAATACAGTAGAAAGTGTTATGTTAATAAATAAAGATAGTACAAATTATAATAATAATATATTTTGCGTTATTAAAAAGCTTATTAGCGATTTTCTTCACAGATCGGAGTATATGTCAATTACAAAGCTATAAAGCTTTACAAATAATTAAAATATATGTATAATACTTTATATTCTAGGATATGCAGGGATTTTATAACAAATCACGACTTTTTTAAATTAATAATTTGAATATTTTTATAAATAAAATATATTAGTAAAATATACAGGATGTTAAGAAAAGACCGCCCACTAAGTACATAGCGTTAACCTTATAAAAAATTGAATCGAAAAATCCTGAACCATTTTTTTCTTTTATGCTTAATAAAACAGTAATTATTTTGTAAAGATAATCCAATCGGCATTGCCTTTAGCCGCGAGTATGTACGTCAGTGAGTTGCGTTTAACAGTATGCGTGGCGAATTTAGCAACAAATTGCTTACACATACTACCAGGCGCGTGGCTCACTAATGTTCTCCCGGCTAAAGAACGATTGAATACCGATTGGATTGTCTTTAAAAAATAATTACTGCTTTATTAAGCGTAATAAAAAAAAAAGTCAGGACTTTTCGACTCAATTTTTCATAAGGAATAACGCTATGTACTTAGTGGGCGGTCTTTTCTTAACAACCTGTATATGATACAATAAGAAAAAGTGAACGCCTGTTATCTCTGTTTGCATTATCTTGATATCTTTTTTATGTATATCGATTTTTGATAATTTAAATTTTCGTGCATAAAAAATACCAATGTCGGTAAGATAGCTGATTACTTTATCTATAATTACCGACGTTAAAAAATTTCCACTTGTTGGTATTCTGCAAACCGCTAAAATTAAAAAATTTTAAATACATGAATTAAAAAATTATGAAAATTTGAGTTTTTAAATATCAGAGAAAATATTAGAACATATGTATACTCAATCAATCAATCAACTAGCGCAAATCAAGAACTCCGAGTAAACTCTGGGTGATCTATCAACTCTGGGTAAATTTTCGTGATTAGATAAAAGAGTACTCGGGAGCCCCAGAGATAATTGAAATTATCAATTGTCTTTACTATATTTGACCATAAGTCAACAAGTGTTTTAATTTATCCAATTCATATTTTATCATAGAAAATGTTAACGTGTAGTGGATTTCTGATGTCTCGTCAATTCGTAAAATTATTGATCTTGAATAGCATCTCGTCGATGTTTCGAGTCTTGTAATTTCTAAAGCTTGATTTATTTTATTTTTACTTATGTTTATTTCTACTAATGTAAATTAATTTTAATTTCAGTTTAACTTATTTTTTTAACTTTTTCTAATTCGAATATTTAAAAATAAAATAAAATCGAAATTAAAATTAATCTACACTGGTAATAATGGACATTATAAATTCTATTTCATAATCCACGTCAACATAGACAATTGTGTCAGCGCGTCCACAGGCGTGCACAGTCATGATGCATGAATGTTTAGAACGCGCACGCCTGGCGTATGTATGTACGCCTAGAATTGGTGCAACTCTGCAAACTTCACATCAATGCCGAGGCGGCCTGCCTGGACGCAGACGGTGCGACTGCGAGGAGAGGTTAGCGGAAGTTGTACGCGTGGACGGATCGCAAGATAGTTGTACGATCGACGCCGAATAATTTCAAATTTTCAAAGTTAGACGGATAGAATCGATGCTGTCGCCGCGTCCGCCGCTCTCGTGGCGTGAAACGGGCTCGTGTAACAGTTTCGTGACGTGTTTTCACGGGAGGCGCGTGACTCGTCGTCTGGCAGGTGCGAATCAGCTGTGTGATTTCCGTACACATCACGTATACTCCGATATTTTATAATAATCGTCGCACCGTCCTGGACCGTACTGTAACAGGATGTCGATGTCCGTCCGCAGGAGAGCCTCGATTGCGAATAAATTTGTTTTTCTCCAAGCTTCACGATGATTCCATTTAACCCATTTCCTTCGCGCATTATTATCGTATGAGTAAACGATGACATCGATGATAAAATAAAATTTATGTCGATTTATGTCACTATTCTTTTAATAAATTTAATCATGTCTCATGTCTCATGGTTGACATACCTATAAGTTGATCTATTATGCTGAAAATTAAGCAATTCTTTGCCGTTAAATATAATTCTAACAATATCTACGGTCCATTATTTGTTAAACATTTTTCTTTTAAACAATTTGTACAAAATTCTCTTTTTAAATTTTATCTTTATTGTATAATGATGTGAATAATATTATTAGGCTCTATTTAATCTAATCTTGCATAATGATATATGTAACTTATATACTTTATTTTATAATTTTCAGACTAATCTACATGTCTGTATCAAGATATATAATATTTATTCCAAATTGTTGACTGCTTCATTGAACAGAAAGAGATGGTATAGATGGTACAATATGTCATTATTATGAGAAAGCAAAGGAGTTCTTGACAAGACAATTGGTGATATCTTCGATTAAGGGAATTTATAAAAATATGCTAAATGTTCAGTTCTACCAAGCAGAATGTTTAAATTGGAATCCTATATAACACCAGTGATTCTCAGCTATGTAGAGAAATATGTAAAAAATTTTAAGCCGGAACAGTCACAGGTATAATATACGTACTTATACATATGTATATACACAAAAGAATTTTGCTGTATTTATATTAATTTTATTTAAAAAATTTTTCAAAATCATATTTTCTTTTATTAATATCGATAGTTTGGAACAAAAAAAAAAGAAATGTATACATAAAAAATTATCTGTAAAATATAATTGCATTGTTTCCATGCACAACTTTGATCGCTCTTGTTTCAGAGTATCGAGTAGTATATATTAAGCAGGCATATTTTTAATGATACTTTTTCAAATGAGATAATTCTTTGAGATACTGTAGGGAGACAAACTTTCAGGTATCCTTGTGGGGTGGAGATGCATCGTTTCAGAATCTGGATTTACGATTAGAAGTACTAGAGGAGCAACTTAATCTTCCATTTGTCTTTGTTAGTGGCCATATACATGAATTGTTGATTCATGTTCCTTGGGTAAAAATTACGTCTGAGCCAATAGTTGTTACTATTAATACTATAGGTATATAACAGTACTATCTAATATTACTTAATACAATAGAAATATTTTTTTGAAAATGTACTAATACATTGTCTATCTCTTTTTTATAGAGTGTATTTTAAAATTAAAAGATGAAAATACCACAGAAACTAATACAACAACGTTACAAAAAAAGAAGGAAATGGTGCAGTAAGTATCACTTCTTATAATCTGAAAATATAATGAAATTTATTGCCTAGTATTTCTTTTTAATATAATTTGGCTATATTGTTTAATATCATAAAATATATACATAAAATAATACTTAATTTAATATTGACAGAGAGGAAGCTCCACCTGGATATATCAAAAGTATAGTTACAAAAGTTATTAATAATATTACCATTCACTGCAATAATCTCATCTTGAAATATGTGGAGGAAGATATTGTGCTCAGCATAAATGTCAGATTTTTAAGTATGCAGACTGTCGACAATAAGTGGGAGCCAGCATTTGCCGGTAAGTATTTTTTAATGTATAATTACAAAGTTAAAAATTATCATTATTAATGTTAAAAATATTATAATTTTTTAATTTAATGTTTAGAGGTTAACACTCAAGAAGTAATGCTTAGAAAAGTTGTCACTATTCAAGACTTGACATTGTGTTTAGATAAAATGGATGCATCAGGAAAGATAGAGATATATCAGGTATTTTTGAGATATATTTTTACATTTATCTTGAGAAATCTTGAAGATATGAAAATATCTTATATTGAAAAAGTATCACGCAATTTAAATAATTTGAATATCAATTAATATAGGATCCAGTTTTGTATCGATGTTCAATGACAATTCGAATGATTATAAACTATCACAACAACACTTCAAAGAGAGCATCTATCACAAGACTTGATCTTCATTGTGAGAAAATGGAATTTAGTATGACTGAACAACAAGTACCAATGCTCCTCAGATTGACTACCTTAGTACTGGCATTACAAACAAAGCAATTTCCTCCAAGCAAGGAAAAATCCTCTATTACTGTGGATGAGAGAGATGATGTTGCACAAGGTTCAATATTGAATGCTATCTAGAATAATTTTATATTTTGTGAAAATATATAATATAATATATTTCAGATGATATAAATCAGGTAGCAGGTACTTCTACAGATGCAGTTGGATGGGGTGGATGGGCTTGGGATATGGTGTCATCTGTTCTACCTGTTGACTGGGACAATAATTGGTCTGCTGAGCAACAAATGGCATATTCTGGTCATACCATACATTTAGGTGTTTATATAGATGATGCTACTTTAACATTTAAGGTATGAATATAATATATTTCAATGAAGAATTTGTTTCTATTTAAATAATCATGAAAAACTATACTTTATATTTTTTTGCAGACTGTTGAAAGTGTCAAAGAGCAGTTATTTTATAAATCTCGAAAACTTAGGTACAAATCCTTTTTATCACTTCGGTTGAACGGAGTTGTGATAGATACTTTAATTCAAGGAATTGCAATGACAACCTTTCAAGTTGGAGTGGCGTGCATACAGCTTTATCCACGAGGAACATGTAGCTGTGGACATTTAGAAGTTGCTGACGGTGCACAGGTAAAGTGATTAATTACTATTATCAGATACAAAATTAAATGGAATGTCTTAGAATTAAATTATTATTATAGCCGCCTCTTTACGTAACAGCTGGGAACTTGAATACTAACCATTTGAAAGATTCATTGTTTGATAAAGAAGCCGCAGAAAATAAAGGAAAGAGAAGGGATTACAAACAAGGAATAGATCATCACTTGACGACAGTTTCAGGTATAATATAATTTATTTAAAACATTTATAATATATTTATCTTATATGATAGAAAATAATAAAATTTATATCCTTTTGTAGTTGAAAAATTATTAGAAAAATGTCCAGCGATTGTAATGGATTATGTTTATTATGTGGAATTACCCGATGACCTAACGCCTGAGAAATTGCTTGAATTTGGATCAAATTTTGAATACAGGTGTTTGAAAAACCGTAAAATAATCATGTATAAAATATAAAAAGAAATCCTACGAACGACTTTTACCTTTTGCAGCAATTTTAAGGAACGCAGAGTAGTAAGATATGTAACTGGAGATCTGACAGTTAGATTATGTTCCGGTATTTTTCATCGTATTGATACCATCAAACAAGCTGCCGCAAAATACGATTATAATCCCTACCTTATAATGAAACCAGGTAAATATATATATATACCTTACAATAACAAATTCTATGGAAAATTCCAAGTCGAAAACTCTTATGTAAATGTATTCTCTAAATGTAAATATTAGATCCTCTTATTGATGAATTACCTCCCGTTACGTTGGAAGAATATGAAGCACTTAGAGAGAACGTATCAATGACAGAAACAAAATTTGTATTAAAAAGGGCGTCGCTTCAACTACAATTGGCCGATCATTGTGTCACAGGAGTACCACGACAACGTAAAATGATTGAAACTCGGGTAAGGTATCTCCATTCCCCCTGTTGGAAATAATTTTATAATATACATATTTCTGAGAAAAATAAAAATTTTCAACAACAAATTACAATTTTTTACAAATTTATTTCTACAATTTTTTATGATGCAATTACAACTTTTTAGATTATTTTTATGTAATTTTTACAGCAAACTACGCGATTAGGCCATATTTGTAGTTTTTCATTATTTTATGTACAAAGTTGAGATTTTCTATAATAATATTACGTAGTTTTGATAGAAAATTACAATTTTTTATATAAATTTATGAAAAATTACAAACATGATCCAAATTGTTTGACGTAAGCATTATGTAAATACAATCTAAAAAATTATAATTACATCATAAAATTTGTTTTTGCATATTTTTCACGTGAAAAGTTGCAAAATTATTTCCACCAGAATTAAATCTTTTTTTATTAGTTATTTTAGATATATTTATGAATATAACGTCTTTCCAGATTACGCCATTATCTCTAGCTCTTACAGATGACCCTTTTGTAAGCATTGAATGTGATGAAGCAATTGCTACCATTGTACAGCCTATGTATCCATTTAGACTTGTAGCTTGTGCATCAAAATTAACAGAGTTATCACCAGAAATGTTTATTCAGTGCCATGCAATTACTGATATACAAGTGAGCAAAATTTCATGTACAATATTTATCATGTACATCTTCAAGATTAATATTGAAATGGTGATTGGTTTTATAGGTGATTGGAGTAAAAAGTCAACTCCACTTAACTAAAACTTGTGACACTTCAATAGTAATGCCTTACTCAGTGGAAGCTTCTTCACAAATATTGATGTATCCTCAATATTGGCGAGACGTAGACATGATTCAAAAGTCATATTCCTTTCATTCAGATAGTATTACTATTACGGGGACCAAGGCAAAATTAATGGCTGCAGTTTCCATTATATCTTCTGTTTTTAATCCTACAGATACAATGAATCCACTTATCTGTTCTACCCTTTTTAACGATGCCTGTCAAGAGAAATGTATGCAAATATTAAATGTTTTATTTTTCATTTTATACATTTATAGTTTTTATTTTTTAAAATCTAATTAGAAAATTTTCTTTGTACATTACAGGTCCAGTATACTTAGAACTAAACCTAGAAAATATAAATTGCAAGAATGTATCATCTTCGGTTACAATATCAAACGAAGTGAATATAAGTTCTATAAAAATCTTTGCTCTCAATGATTCTCAACAAGCCTTTATTCTTTCGGGTCCAGAAAATCATGACAGCAGGTCTGCACACACACACACACACACACACACACACACACGCGCGCGCGCGCGCGCGTGTGTGTATGTATAATAAAATATATAGTTTAAGAAGTTTAAAAGATTTTGACTAACTGGATCTTTATATTTTTAGTGATGCAGGAAGTGTACCGCTGTTGTCTGCTGTAATACAGTTTCCTAAAAACATTGAAACGCAAACACACCCATCTCTCGTTTCGTTTAAAATTTCCGAAATCAGAGCTTCCCTAGATCCGCTTTTCTTTGAATGGCTGGAATATCGTGCCACTTATAACAAATCGGGAAGTATACATACATTGCGTTCAGATAGCCAACAATTGATTACTGAAGGAACATCATCCGATACAGGTACACGGAAAAAAACATTTCCAAGTCTACATGAAAGCGTGCACAGTTCGTCAGACAAAGATAAAAAAAAATCAGCTGTAACGGAAAAGTCGAAAACGCTACAAAATGATGAGATGCAAAAGAAAAGTGAGTCAAAAACGGAAGGCGAACAACAGGTATTAAGATTATTTGCAAATGTATTATTATATATGTAATCAAATATTTATATATGTATGTATATTTATGTATGTATTATCACACAGCGATCATATCAATCAATTAATGTTTATTTAATATAAAAATTCGATTTCTTTTAACGTAATATGGCATGTTGCATGTATTAAAAGTAGAAATAAATGATCTAGAACTTACAGAAATTGGGAATATTGGTCAGATTAGCAGAGTCGTATTCGTGGTGGTGCAGTTTTGTGTTAAATGGTTATATAGGACATATTATCATTTATATACCGTCTGATACGATGAGTGGTATTGGAGCTGATGGTAAATATTCTAATTATGTGCAGATGAAAAGATGATCAAATTACCTTTAGATTCATTTATAATCTCATTATTATTGTCGATGATTCTTACCATTTTAATAAATATTAATACATCTTATAATTAATACATTTAATAATTAATAAAGTATATTACAGGTATAGAACAAGCCAAGGACAGAGCCTTAATAGAAAATCAAGATCTACAAATAATGATAATAAAACTACCAAGTCTTCTTATACATTCAGCTAATCTGAATGCTGAGATGCTGAGCCCATATCTACAAAATCTCCCTGCTAAATTGCCAGAATCTATGTGGACATATCGTAAGTTTATCCATAATTTGCAAAAATAAAGTATAGCTTGTTATTATATTATTACTATTTCAGAAATGCAAAGTTTCCCATGGACATTAAGTCTTATCGATTTTCATTGTTACACATTACAACAACAGACACAAAAGAACTTTATAAAGAAAGTTACGTTAAATGCTACAGTAGCTCTTACAACCAAGACAGCTGCAACTGAATTAAATACACTTACTGCTTTAAGCGTTTGTGTACATATTGATAATTCACCTATCATTATTTCGCTTTCGGAAGACCAGGTATTAATTAAAACTTTCTTGCTCTATATTAAGTACAATGAAAGAATATAAATTTCAACATGCTTTTATCTCAGGTTATTTTCATGAGCAATATAGTTTCAAATATCTTGAAAGTATTAGAAACTGTATGCGATTCCCGGAAAGATAGTATAATTGTACGACAGATGAGCAACGAAGTGCAAATTATTCTTCCTGCTATACCTCAAACTCCGTCCACTCCGACTCAAATAATGTATCAAGAAGATACTACTAATTCAACCAAGTCTACGTCGAAAGATGATTTGGGACATGGTAAGTTGAATGTATTTATTTCTCATATTTATTTTTTTTTCATTATTAATATTCAAATTTTACAGAAAAAGATGGTTTAGTTATAACAGCATGGATTCAGTGGACTATAACAAAGGTTGCAATTAAATTATACATTATGGGACGAGAAGACACACCTTCTTTAAAATTAATGTTAGAACTGGAAGACATTATAACATCATTAGATTTGCAATCGGTTTATATGCAATTAAAAAATAAAATAACAACAGCTACGATATTTCATTACGTTAGGTAAATTAATTTCTGTAAAATGTTTTTATATGTATAAATCAAAATCTTAGCAGAAAATATTTTTAAAAATATTTTTATTACATGTGCAATAATTGTTTAATTTGTAAATTTACATTGTGTTTTGATAGAAGTCCACATACATCAAATTGGGATGTCGGTGAATATGCCGGATTAGTACTCTGTGGAAGGGAAGATAATTTAGAGAAAGGTGATGATTCTGGTTTTATAAGTTTTACACTTACTCGTGCGAAATCTGTAAATGTATACACACGTTGGGGTACTCATAAGCGTTATAAGCCTCAGAAGGTAGGGTAATTATCCAATCATGATTAAATTAAGAATATTGTCTATATACTTGTGACACTGACTCTATGATACTTGAATATCTAGAAAGAATTGTTGCTTGACTCTACGTTGTCTACGAACGGTTACATTTCTGAAATACTTATTAAAATGCAAATGGTCGATATAATCTTACCAATTAGCGTAATTAGCAAATATGCTCAATTGGTGAAACCTTTTACGTGCCTCGGTTCATCTGTTGAAAAAAGCACAGAATCTATTCGTAATAAAAACATGGCAACACCATTAGTTGGTATAACTAATTTAAATAACGAATCGTTGCCATTGATACATTTGGAATTCAAAGGTTTTCGTCTCATGATGCCAGCTTGCACTGATATGAATAAATTACAGCATGATTTATTGATGCTTCAGGTTGTAAATCATTTTGTTTTTGCAAATAATTTTCTTATTTAAAGATTTAATATTTAACTTATTTATTTGAGAATTATATGCTATGTAGTTGGATGGAATTCGTATTACACCAGATGCAGAAAATCCAATTTGTAGAACTCCATTGCGAACGGACATATATCAACTGGCTGCTCGAGCAAATATATTAAATGTACCAGGTTCGGCTGTAGAGGATCGTCAGTATCAAATTAGTGTTAAAGGAGTGTGCGCATATACTACTACTTGGAAGAATTATCAGCTAAGCATTAATAAGGTTTACTATCAAAACTGTATTGTTTTTTTTTTCAGAATTCTTAAGGAGATGTTTTATCTAAAACTTAAAAAAATTCTTCAAACATTAAAATAGATTTAATACAAGCATCATTGTTTTCAGAGGATGTCTCAGTCGTACTTATATACAATGAATGAAAATCCAGCATTGGAATGGAATAAGCTTGGGAATGGTAGTAGTTTAGATCCATACTTTTCAACATCTCCAGTATTAACGAAGTAATGAAATTAATACAATTAATAGCATAAAAATTTATATGATAATTATAATATTCCAATTTTAATATTTATTTCTAGATTTGATCTCTGTTTAATTATTGCTCCAGCTGTTACATTCCAAGGAGACACGATAGTCTGTGGAAGCGCTGTTGAAGTAAACTGTATTACAGATATAGAATTGACAATAAATTTAGATCAAATTAAATTAGTATCAACGCTTAATAATGAATTTATAACGTTACTGTCTGGAAATTTCGAGAAGATGGACGATAAAAGTAATTCTAATAGTATAGTTCAAAGATTTTCTTCAGGAACTCAAAATATTAAACCTATTAGCTGGCTGAAACAGACATCAGATGATTCAGATATCGATTTCACAAAAGATAGTGGTGTCGATTTTGAAATGTCTAGCATGCATTCAACAATAATTGTAAGTTATCGATATATGTAATAGCGATTCATAATTTAATTCAGAATATATATTAAAAATAATTTTCTTATATTAGGGAAGACCCACAGCTGAAACTATGATACTTCCACCATTTGAATTTTTAGTAAATTGTGGAAAGATAACATTTATTCTGTATGAAGTCCAAAGTACATTTCTTGATTTAGAGGATAACATAGTAAGTAACAGTCATAGTTGGCATTAATTTATTCAATTGCAGTATTTTAATATTCTTATTAAAATATGAATATTATTTTTAGGATATACATAAAACTGACAGCGAAGATGATAATGACAATGTAAAACAGCCATTACTTTACCTAATGATCAATCAACCAAACATTTACTTCTCTCAGCAACACTTATCTAAAAAGATACAAGTACGTATTATCCTCTTTAAAAAAAAAATTAAAGTGTCATTTGATATTAATGTAATATATTATCAATTTAAATATTTTACTTAATATTGCGGAATTTACAGATATCTTGCTTCGATATAACAACAGCGCTTGGCGATGCACAAAATCTAAACATAATACCGAGTGAAAAGGATTTTAAAATTTATATGATAGAAACAAAGCATGGCGATCCACATCCAGACACGGGTATTCCACCTTCTTTTGCGACAATAAAATCTGATATGTTTCTAGGCAAAAACCGCCAGTTTTTTATTGAAATGGGACGACCGACGAAAGTGCATCTCTCTTTATCACGACTCAACCAACTCTATGACATACGGAATAAGGTAACTCAAAGAATGTTTATCCCATAATTTGCTCTTGCAAATTGCAGCTACAAGAAATTAAACAACTTTGAAATCCCAACAATCATTTAGGAACATCCTGTATAACATGCATGTTTTATATCATATATAATAATAATATATCATATATAATATATTCTAGGTATTATCATGTTTTATTGATGATGATGTTGCGGAAATATGTACAGAGAAGGAGTCTGCGCATATAGATTCTCAAAATTTAGCAGCGACAAAATCAAGAAAATTTAGTGTGCCTGATTTACATTTAAATACAAGACAGATTGTATTATCCTTAAAGACTGACACCGGAGCAGAAATCATTACCAGTTTAGCGTCGTTAAATGGAAATTTATCGACACTTCTGAGACCAGACAGGATATATTCAAATCTGTCCATAGATTCTTTCATTATATCTGCTATCTTAAATGGGAATATCAAAGTATTATTAAATCCATGGTGTTGCAATGTGACGACTTGTTTACTTTGGGAGTCTTCGTACAATAACGAGACCATTCCACAAATACAAATACAGGCAGACAGTGAAAGCTTGTATCTTGATTTCGGACCAGATCAGATAAAAATCATGAAAATGGTTATGCAAGATTGCCAATTACTTATAAGTGAATTCACCTCGTTATCTACGTGTGAAAATAAAAGTGAGAAGCAAATCGCGTTATCGACTGAACAACATTACAAGGATGATCTGAAGGCCGGTGCATTCCAATTCGTCGATGGCACTGCAGACGAGTTACCTTTTCCGTATCAAGTTAGTCAAATTACACAAGTCATAAATAAAATCAAAACCAGAAACATCTTAATCCTTTTTCTGTTTGCAGGTGGTATTCTTTGTTTATCCTCAGCAAGCGATGGCTTGGAGATACCCGCAACCGCGCATGTTAACAAGGATACATATATCTCCTGTTCCATTTGAGGTAAGTGAGAGTGCTCAGTACTTAACTGATCAACATTAATATTATTTTAGTTTGAATACAAAAAGACGAATGTTTCATGTCTAAAAATATTATTTTCTCTATTTTCAAATTGCAAAACAGTACTTTTATTTTCTCGCTTCTCTTCGTTACAGACAGCGGATGCCGATGGGAATTACATCGATAAAGTTTCCTGCGTTCTTGAATATTGGAGCGACAGTCACATGTCGTACCAGCGTTATGCCGATTTTTATTTATCGGAAACGGATTCCTATCGATTGGACCTGCCGGAGAAGGCACCGGTGCGAGCAGTAGCTTGCGTGTGGCGCGTAGTTATTCTGTCCAACGGCAAGCGACCGCTCTCGAAAAGCATCGTTTCCGCTCGTGCTCTCGCTGCCTGCCTGCGTATCGATTCCTATTTTAATCCCTTGTTAATACCGAACGTGCAGATCGCCTTGAATATCGGCGTCCTCCATATATCTCTGTACAATCATATCGATACAAGTGTATATAATAACTTGCCGCCACCGCTGGATAAATATACCCTAAATGGAAAAATTCCCGAGATACAATGCTTCATGTCCGTAGAACAGAAGGGAGCTGTTCTGGTATTTAACAAATGGATAGACGATTCCATATTGCTCGATATAGGCGGCAGCTTGAGCATACATGTGTTGGATTACAGTCATCTAACTATGCAGGAAGTACTGGACAGCTTGGAAGGAAGATTTCAGCTGTCGTTGTCGGAAAAGATAGACTCGTCGTTCACATGCAACCCATTTACATTGAAATTGGGACCAGCGATAACTCACACTCTTGCAGTTTCCACTCACTTGTGGTTGGCGTCTTTTGACGAGGAAGAAAAGAGCGTAATTATTCTAACTCGTTATGTAATAGCCAACGATAGTAATATACCTATACGTTTCGGACAAAGTGGCACGGGAGATAGTATACTTCTTGAGAGCAGGCAGTGCAACTTTTACTCTTGGCGGCAGATTGGCAATCAAATGATACGAATATCGATCGAGGAGAATGCCTGGGTATGGAGTCGATCTTTTCCCGTTAACAAGGATGGAATTCAGGTGATTGAATTCAGTAATTCGATTATTAGCACAGTAGTCTTCGTAAATGTTACGTCGCTTTCCGCCACACAGAAGCTCGTAACATTCTCGGGGCAACTCGTGATTTCCAATCAATTGGTGGATAATTTCGAGATGAGGTTGGTAAAGTACGATGAAGAAATTGACTCTAAGATAACAGTCTCCAAGGATGTATATCCCATACCGGGGAAAAGCTTTCCATCGTCTATCATGCTTGAAAATAATAAAAAAATGGCTATACGGCTACGTTTCACCAATTTGACGCACTTATCTTGGACCGGGGACATTCCATTGCAGCCTAATATCAAATGGGGCCAACCGTGGCTGGTCAAAGTACCTCTTCAAGAACGCGGTCAGTTTTTAAGTATTTGGGTACGAATTGTGACGCAGATGATACAAGACAAAATGAAAATTCTTGCGGTACTGAGTCCCCTTTACATGATTAGATCGCACCTACCAGTACCGGCCAGGGTACAGATGGAAACGCCGTCTCTGAAGATGTCATCCAGCACAATGGTGAACGGTCGTGGCGAGTGTCAGCAGCTGTACTGTCCCGGTACATTCGAGCACTTTCATCAGCTGACGTTTCAATTAGAATCCGGAGTCTCCGCCTCGAATCCTTATGTGCCGCTTTCGTACAGCTCCGTGGATCAACGGAAATTTTTCCGAAGACCCGAGGTCGAAGATATCGATAAAATTCTGCAAGAGCTCAAAGATAGAAAAGACGAGGTGAAGTGGCCTTTCCAGGGGGACGACACCGAGGAATGGATATCCGCGGAACAGCCGCAGACGCATGTGCAAGTGAGATATCAGGATGCAGGACTGGTCTCCAGCACCCTATTGCTGGAACTGCAGCCTTGGTGCTTCGTGATGAATTCGCTAGGCTGCCACATCTCGTTGGTGTCGGAGGACACGGAGCTCTGCCAGATCCCTCACTACGGCATAGTCACGCCGCCCAAGTTGGAGAGCACCTTTCACGTGGGAGTCGGAATCGGCGACACTTATTACACGTCCCAAACGCTGCAACTGGCGCGACCCGATTGGAGCCAGAGCTTCTACATGCCTCGGACCTGCGGTCTGGTGCCGGTGGAGGGGAACATCAAGACATCCGTAGACTGCGGTACGAGCGTGTCCATCCTGAACATCGGCTCCTCCATGCACCAGGACATGCGCCTGGTGCGGATCACGAGCAGCCACGTGATTGCGAATCTGACGCCTCAGGAATTGTGCGTGGCCACGCTCGCGGTGCACGAAGAGGCGCGGGATCTACAATTGCCCCATGACCTCACTCCCTGCAGCCTGAATATCTCACCGTCCGAGGATCAAAGGCAGGGCACACCGATCGTGCAGTGGTACACTCTGTACACAGAGAGCAATGTCGAGCCGCTTATATTGTACATATCTCTCAGCCTCGGCCACAAGTGGTCGTGTCCGATTAGAGTGGACCAAGCTATGAGTCGTAAATCTGTCGTGATCCCAAACGGTTCCTCGACCATGCCGGTCATCGTGACAACGCAGGAGGATAAAGGCAGCACGTTCGTTGTGATACACAGCGATAATCATCCGCAGCTGATGATCGAGAATGCCTGCGGCTTCAAAATCCTGTTGGGACAGGCCGACGAAAAGGGAAACGAGATATTACCAGATAGCGCTCATTTCACGTGGATATGCGAAGTCGACAGCGGAGCCACTTCCCATTATTCCCTTCCCTGTGTCAGTAACAGACTGCCTGACACTACAGTTCCGAGCACGTCGAATGTGTTGTTATTTTCCACTATGCAGAACGATCAGGCAGCAAGGAAGGCAAATCTAAAGTGGTCGAAAGGCGTAAATCTGTCCGCATTATCGTCTATGCCAATAGATCAATATCTACGATTACCCTTGTACGGTGATGTAAAACTCATCATGCACAATCGCTGCTACACCACTCACATAAGCATCGTACCTATCTCCCAAATTGAAATATCCGCCCAAGACATCAGAAGCAGATTACTGCGAAAGAAGAGCACGATGAGAGATCATGATACTGCGTACAATAATGCTCAACTGAGAAGATCCGAAGAGGATAAGCTGTTGTCATTCGTACAAAGTTCGAGTAGCTCGACATCATTAACGAGCTTCTTCTCAGCCCAAGAAGATATCTTAGCGACGGAACAGATGCTTGCCTCGAGCTCAAAGCAATTAATTCCGAAGATGACAGATACGAAAACTTGCACTGACGAGGATCGTTTGAAATCCATTAACGATGCTAATTCGACTAATTCAAAGGAAGGCTCCGTAATCGTTTATCTGCGTGCATGTACTATTGTCATTCTTCACGATATCAATGAGAATGCACAAAGAATCGAAGTCGCAAGCCTGTCTATGACGGACTTGGTCGTTACCATGAATTCAAAAGCCAGATTTATCAATCTTCATTGTTATCTAGGCGACTTGCAGTTAGATAATCAGTTGTTCGATCAGGGAGGTTTTGATTTCCCCGTAGTATTAATAAATCAGAACTCGTTGCCGAACAAAGAGATAGCATTTTACAGCAATAACTGTTTAATGACGAATATGGAAAAGATCAAACAAGATTCTTTGATAGCCATCGAATATGTCTGGGAAATAAACGGAGATATGATAGGTATATATTTTATTATAAAATTACATCTATCTTAATAAAAGAAAAATATATAGATAACAAATAATGTTCTCTCTTAAACAGCTAAATATTATTTATTTCATGAATAATAGTATATATATTTCTCTCTGTTGCAGCGTCGAAGGAATATCGCATGAAAGTTGCGCCTATTAGCGCATATATCGAGGATATATACATAACGCAATTATTGGATTATGCGACTTCGATGATACCATCGCGATTAATATTGAGTGACGGTCTTAAAAAGATGCAAACGATAGCTGCATCGAACGCGATGTACATACCGGATTACATCATGATCGATTCGAAAATCTTAAGCAAACCATTGAGATTACAGAACTTCGTGATAGAACCGCTGTCGATTTTGTTAAGTGTTCACACTTCTATGCGACTTTACATTGCTCTGGATCATTCTCCGCTATACTTTGGTACTTTTGAAAGGAAGAACCTATTGACCACTCCTTACAGACTTGGCAATGCACTTACGATGCATTATTTATCTGGTGCCATATTCGGAGCAGGTCAGTATATAATCATATATAAAACGCTTATTTTATATACATTATTTGGTATAATAATAGAATAAAAACTCGACATTATATTTGTTTATTAGGCTGGGTAGTTGGATCCTTAGAGATACTTGGATCACCGGGAGGTTTGGCGCAAGCACTTGGATCTGGTCTCAGAGATTTCGTTTCATTGCCATTCCAAGGATTGCTACAAGGTCCATGGGGTTTTATCGTTGGAATTACACACGGGTCAGCCAGTCTGATGAAACATGTCACAGCAGGTACAGAAATTTAATATTTTATTTTACTGTTTTGAATGTTTAAATAATTAATATCTCGATTCGCGTATGCAGGTACTGTAAATTCTGTAACGAAACTGGCGTCTAGCGTCGCACGGAACTTGGATCGTTTAACATTGGACGAAGAACATCTTCAGCGTCAAGAAGAGTCACGCCGAATGCGTCCTCAAGGCATGGCGCAAGGACTTTATCAAGGCTTAACTGGTCTTGGAATGAGTTTGCTTGGTAATTTTTTTAAAAATATTATTTCAAATAGAATGCAATATTGTTTCACACAGAATGTAATAGCTAATTGTCAATTGTTAATTAGCGGCCGTGGCCGGTTTGGCACATCATCCTTTACAGCAAGTATGGTCAGGTGAGGCAACGACCAAAAGTCTAGTTACCGGAGTTGGACTCGGTTTAGTTGGCGTCGTCACCAAGCCATTGAGTGGTGCCGCAGAACTGGTTGCTCTCACAGGACAAGGATTATTGCAAGGAGCTGGATGGAATTCATTGCCCACAGTAAAGAATCAATAGATGTTTTCTCCAGTTCTTATGATTTTACATTTTACTCCCATTATAATCTTTGTATTTTTACAGCCACGTCAAAGACCAATTGTGCAATATACTACTGGCAATAACAGCACGTCCGTGCGGTATACCTGGCGCTTGTCACCTTTACTCGATCATAGTCACGACAGCATTCTTCATGTAACTAGCGCAGACTACGTGATACATCAAGGCAGTAATCGTGCGGTGACGCTCGTCCTCACACGACAAGCTTTATTACTCGTTAACATGGCGGAGGACAGTGTAGAACGTATATTTTCACTGAAGGAGCTAACAAGCGTCGATCACATTACGGAGTCGACGATGCTATGTTTATATTGCCCACGAACCGCGATACAATTGAGCAGACCATTATCACCGGCTGAACACGAGGTAAAATTCACGAATGTCAGATACAAATCCTTTAAATTTAACGTAAACATGAGCTTTTCGTTTCTTTAAGATGAATCAAGAAATGAGAGCGCGAGTTGAGGAATACGTGCGTACAAGCAGCACTGGTTTGGCCAGTGTATCAACCAATAGCGACAGACAGTCTGATACCTTCGAAAGAGCATCCCCACATCCAGAACATACACTTACGTTTTACGTTTGTCCAGATACCCGTAATTATTTATTATCACTGTTCAACATTGCCAAGCGACAAAATCAAGGTTCCGGTTTCGCCGTTTTATAATCAAATAAAATTTCCAGATGATTATAATTAAGTGTAATGACTGAGAAAATATTCCAAATATTATGTCAAATTAAATGCATCAAAATTTGATGTTTTTTTTTAAATATTGAAATATATCTTTTAGTATTCCAAAGCTACGTGTAAACAGTATTATAATTAAAAAGATAAATTAAAGAAAGTAATTCTTAAATTTATCCCGAGAAAATATTAAGATTCTAAGATTTTTGTAGTTGAATACGTCTCTACTTTTATTAAGATACATTGCACAACTGTTACTTTTGTTTTATGTAAAAAATATACATTCAAATTTATAA
>VBVR01000758.1:0-40701 GCA_011638315.1 Tetramorium parvispinum | reverse complement strand
TATATGTGTGTGTGTGTGTGTGTGTGTGTGCGCACATTAACGCACGTGCTTTTATGATCATCATAAACATGTCATAAACTATTTTGTAGATATCCCAAGTTGTTTCTCGACAAGAAGCACTTAAATATTCGCGTAAAGAAAAGACGACCGAGGATTAACTACCGTTTAACGTGTTTCAAATCTCTTATTTTTGCCTTCGTAAGATGTAACGCCTGTCAAACGTTAATAATTAGTTAATTCATCATTTTTTTCTTTATAGCGTAGTGTAATAGATGCATCTACAATATAAACGTGATGTGTCGGTTCAACAGATATTCATGAAGCGACTCAAGGTATTTACGAAGCTTACTGCATGTTCTTTGTAAGAAAAAGCCACGTCTCTGTTATTAATTGCCATCTCAAGTAGTCCCGTGAGAAGTGTCATTTCCGCGCAGAGACATTTTTTAAGCACACGCGTATACGTCTGTAGATCTACCGCGCTCGCTCCGTAAATCGCCCCGTTCAATAAAGCGCAGGGGAGCTGGAAAATTAAACGTGGCTCTCGTAGAAACGAGATTGCTCCTCTCGAGAGAAAGCTCTCGCAGCTAGCGGAATCTCTCATCCGGAAGAGAACGAACGACTTTCACCGAAGTGACCCGCGCCATCAGCTTTATCGATAACGACCTATTATCGCGGGGACACAGTCACACCTTCGGCACACAGTCACATTCTACTTTTTGTCTCGTAAATAATCGACAAGCGGCAGTAATAGCGGCACAAGCTAGTATAGATGGTAGACTATACCGGGATCAATAGCGCGAAATTCGTTGCGTATTCCACGAAACGAAACGAAACGAAACGAAAACGAAACCGGCGCGTTAGCGGCGGTCGTCATCGGCCGCCCGGTGCACGCCGCGTGATGAGTTTTCCCGTGACAAACGGCTCGACCGTGTCTCTTAATCAAAAACAGGAGCATTTTAGCGACGCCTCTTACTTATGACTAACGATTCGAACCAAACGTTTGGCAAGGAAACAGTGTTATTCTATTCTATCTCTTGGCATCAGCAATAATTTTTAAGTCCACTGAGCACTCGAGTCTCGTTAGATCACACTCGCTTGTGCTTTGCGAAAATACGTTATGCTTCTAAGACTTATCAAAGCAGACTTGCATAATCGTATTGTGCCAAACAAATGTGAAAAATATATTAACATAGCATTCTTTTACATTTGATTGAATTTTCCGCGCATATGCGTTGTGAGATCGTGCAGATTTATTTGAATAGGCTTTCAGCGTATTGGGAAAAAGTAACGTTGGAATTTAGCCAATGTAGATTTTTGTCTACCAGAAGATGTTCGGTAGAAAATTAAGGGCCGTAAAGCTCTTACTTGTGGCAAGCAAAAATATGTGGTGCGCACGATCATAGTGAGAGGCGGTCTTTGCCAAATCGATCCTCTATCAGAGGAATGCCTCGCGATACACAAGACGGCGAGCTTTGATCGTGGATTAATCGAATGGACGTGATAGTGAACATTCCCCAGCGTTTGCGGCGCCTGGCTCGAGATAGCCGAGAGAATCCGGCAGGCCTAATAGTGTATTCCCGATAACTGCCGATAAAGCGGCATGTCGTCGATAGGAAACGAAATACGATCGTAAAAATCCGCTTTTACGTTCCGGTTTACGATTGCGCGCCTTAGGATCGTGCGCCTCGCTACCATAATTATGCAAATAGACTGTATGTACGGCACGTGGCCACACGGTTGCTTCTACGTTCATAAATCTAGAAGCGATTACGAAAAGTAACGCCGTTGCGCGTTACCGGGCTATATGGAGAACATTAGAAATTTCTAATAGAATAAGCATATATATTTAAAGACAATAATATACGTGTATAATATTCGTGTGTATATAATTATAAATATTACATGTTATTATATACATGTTAATATATATGTATATATATACATATATATATACACACACACACACACACACACACACACACACACGTTATTATATAAATACCTATCATGTACGAGGGTTGCCCAGAAACTAATCCCCTACATTTTTTCTCAGCCAGTAATAAAGATAGAAAAATAAAATTTTACATAATTTTACTACAAATTTGAAATTTTCTATGTTTATATACATAAATAGATACTATTTTAACAGTTCACTGTGCTATCTCTGTTGAAATGCTATGCAATTTCATACACAAACGCGGGAAATTTCAAATTTGTAGCACGTAAAATTTTATTTTACTATCTTGATTACTGGCTGAGAAAAAAATGTGGGGCATTTTTTTTTAGCAATCCTTGTATAATATATATGTAAATATATTATATATATAATATAAATATATGTAAGTATGTATTTATGCGCAACTGACGAAATGTGCGCTATAGACAAGTCTGGCAAGGGCAGAAAGGTGTTCCTCGTTGGCCATACGTATATCGTATTCACTTTACGTGACACGCGTTGTGTGGTATAAATTAAAATTGCAAATGCCTCTACTTTTAAATACATACTTATATAAGCTAGAGATAAAACAAAACGGCGTTATACATATAGTGATATCTCGTACAATCGATAATAAGAGAACAAAAGCTCCGGAAAATTTCGACGTACAAGGTCAAAGAAATAGCGATAGGAATTAGCAGGTATTATTAATTAATGTACAAACTTCATTTACAACTTATACCCGCTTTTATTAAAAATATTTTTGCATTTTTTAAACATTTTAGAATTTGTTTCAATATTTAAAAAAAATCGTCAAAATCAACTTAAGGATCAAAATCACTGTAAGGATCTCACTTAAAATTATTTATATTATATTACTAGTAATTTAACAAAGTAATTGAATTTGATATCTAACACTCGGATTTAATAGAATTAGTGCACTAATTTTTTACAGCGGCTTATCGCTCGATCAAAGCGAGACGAAAAACCCGAGTTTTTTTATAGTCCTTGCAGCAAGAGTTAATTGGAAGCTCGTACGCGACTCGTAATCGGAGCGGCGACGCGTGCTAACCGCGCGATTTGCACGCGCGTATTAACAGACGGAGTTACGCCAGTTACGATCCGCTGATTTTCTAAAGAGCACAGCAAGGCACGTGTTTTTTTCTTCTGTTCTCTCGCTCCTCGAGCGCCAGCCGCGTGATGCTGTTCGTGGAAATGCAAATACGACGTTTTGTTTGCTCAAATTGCGATCGGTGCCGTAAGTCTGTGGTCTGTTTGCATTGCTTCGGATTGGACGTCCACTCTCCCGCTCATCGGCATTATCGATATCGCTCTCGACGTAACGTCTAAATTTGCACACGATTCGTCCATTTCTTATGCCGTCTCGTAATTCATGTCTGTCGTCGTTAACTCATCGGACATTATTATCCAAGAGCGAGCCGATTACTCACGATCCGGCTGTCGATTCGTCGAGAATTAAACGGCGAGATCTGCCTTGAGAGTGCGAACAGCAGAGGAAAAGAGAGACGCGAAGGGATCGATTCTGTAATACGAAGGGAATGCACCAGCTTTTCCCTCTGGCCCAGGACCAGCCCCCCTTGCTCGGTCTGGAAAGGGGGGTTGAAACGAAGATTCCGCAACGTTGAATCGGGATGTACGAATTATATACGATTGTACGCATTATGGCGGCCACTTAATTGCCCTTGAGAATCTCCCCTCTTTTAAATAGAGCGCACTTGGCATTGAAGGGTGGCTCATAAATATTTTCGTTATCCTCGAAGGAACATTTCTCGCGCTTCGCGTAGAGATAGGAAATGATTTACAAGTTTTGATGAAACCCGCGTTTAAAATGCTGATTAAATCTACTGACAAATGTAAAAAAATAATGTAATTTAAACGATAGAAATTTCATATAGAACGTCGATAATTGAAAAATAATATTTGCAGAACATTGTTCACGTTTATCGAATTTAAAAGAATGCAAGAAGCAGCCTCTTTCACGCCGTAAATTTCTAAATTCATAGCCTCAAGTAGAAAAGCAACCCTTAAAGCGTAAGAGGAAAATGTCTCGATACTCACGGACGAAGATATTGCTCATCAACGTGGCCGGCAAGCAAAAGACGATGACGAGCACGTCGGCCACCGCGAGATTGACGATGAAGAAATTGGTGACGGTCCGCATGCGGGGCGAGCGATATACCACAGCGATAACACAACTATTGCCGATCAGGCCGACCACGAAGACGACGACGTACGCCACGCAGTAGACCGCCGACATGGCCATGCTATGCCTGTAGAGCCGATCGGGCGCGTGCTCGATCGCCGACAGGTTCTTGCTGGCGTTGAACAACCCGTGGACCTGGTCCTCCATGCCGCCGCGCGGACTCGTCGTCGCGATCGCCTCCGTGATGAGATTGTTGAGGTAATCGCCGAGATCGTTCCTCATCTGCAGCAGCGTGCCGGTGCCTGGCGGCACGCTCGCGACTGTCGTAGCCGGCACGTTGCCGTTGTTACTCCTGCGGCGCGTATCAACGTCAAACTCCTCCGAGTCCGGTAGTCGCAGGGACGCCATCTCCAGGAGGGGAGACGGTGGCTGCAGCATCGGGAACTTGAGCGTGAAGTGACGAATCGACGTTTCGACCATTAGCCGAAACGCTAACCGCCGCGCCGCTTCTCCCTCTCGGCGCGCACGCCGTCGCGGCGTCGTGTCGACAACCCCGGTCAACCTCGGCGCTCACGCGACCTTCCCGTCCGGGTCGCGGCGGACGGAACACGACGTCTCACGCTTCGTTTCACTCGCTTCACAGCTTCGCTAGCTTCCTCCTCCTCCTCCTCCTCCTCTTCTTCTTCTTCTTCTTCTTCTTCTTCTTACAGGCTTCCCCGCACTTGGATCGCGCGCCAGTCGAACTCACGAACGCAAACGATCCCGGAAACGGGCGCTCGGTTGTAGGAAAGGATAGCTTCCGGCGCGATCGGCTGCCAAAGTCCCGAAACCGGCATCGATCTCTCGGAGACCGCGTGAATCTACGCGCGTGAATCGAATGCCGAGAAGCATGTGCGGTCCGGCCGAGCGCGACTCGCACGTGTGCCAAAGTCCATTCGACCGGAAGTAGTAGATCCTCCGGATCGCCGTGGAAAAAGACTCGATCGAGAATGAGAAAATTCAAATGACGTGGGTCTAAGTGCTCCGTTGATCTGCTGGGACGGGGGAAAGTGGATCGTAAGTAGGTGAGAAAGAATATATATGAAAACGTGTGTTTGCCGCGGCCGCGGCCGGGGATGCTGAGCGACTAATGGACCCTCCTTAGAGGACGACCGCGAACTGCCGCGGGATGCACCCGTCGCCGCGTCGCGGCGAGCTATCTGGCGATGCTCGACGACTGCGCAAGCGTTACATCCAGCGGCACATGCACCCGCATGCGAGCGTGCTCGCGCACTACCCACAGCCACGCTGAGACTGTACGAGCAAAACTGCTGGGAAACTAGGAAGAGTGCTGGCGATGATGACAGCGCGATGCTGCTGTTCCGCGGCTAGAGAGCGACTTGCGCGCGCGTGTCCATCCTCCTGTGCGTTCTGCCGAAATACGCGCGACGAATTCGTAAACCCTCTCCGTTGGCATCGCTCGCATCGCCGACTCGGCGCCCCGGCGGAACTTCTCGTTCCCTTCCACCCCCCCCCTCCCGTCTCGACCAAATGTCGCCAAGCGATTCTACGTTACGCACAAGTGCATCGTTCACGTTTATTGCGCTTATATCGAACTTCGAAGCTAAGAAAGCAGTTGCGAGAGGACCAAACGATAATGTGCAAAGAGAACCGAGCGCCCCGCTCGTAAACCGATTAAATAGCATTAAACTCCGGATGCATAACAATGTGACAGTATAAAAAGGAACAGGACAAAAAAAGAAGTATTTGCGTCAAAGTTTTGCATAACTTCTAAAGTAATAGTAATAGTAATCAACTAAATTATAATCAAATTTTTATATTGTTTGTACAAAAGAATTGTTCAACAACGCAATAGTTTGCAAACCCGTATGCCACGATAAAGAAATTATGCCAAGCGTGTTGAATTCATGATGAATTCTATTATGTAATGAATTAAATTATTCAAATGCAACAAATGAACAAGGACAGTAAAGGATTGGTGGATTTTTTTTTATAAGGGGTGTCCAAGATGATCTTTATAGGCGTCCAATGCGCTGCAAAGCTGGATGTTCCATGAAAACGCACATGCTCTCTCTCTCAAAATTTCCTGATGTGTCAGAACCAAAAACTAAAACCGTAACCGGAAAGGGACACATTACATTTGCACAGTTTTGACGCTGTCAACAAACACACGTCCTGTTGCTGTACTGACGTGGAGTCAGTGCCAAAAGTGGCTGCAACTCGAAAGGGACGCGTTTCATGAATATTTTACGTCAGTCTGATGAGCACAATATGTTTTGAAAATAACACCCTCTTTTTCGTTTATACATGCATCCTGTATATATCTGTTAAATGTTTTTTAATATTTCCACTAGTCAATGTCTTAAATTTTCTATTTTTTAACCATTTAAATACAGTACAAATCTACCTTTGACGCTTGATTTTTCAACGTATAATACATTCTAATTCGTTTTGTCGTTCGATCGATACATTAGATACACACAATGTATAATTTTTTATTGTTGCGCGGACTGTAAAATTTTTTTCAAAAATTTTTAATAAAAACTCCTAACGTTTCAAATAATTTTGGAGACATCTGTCCATTATATTCTATTCTTTTCGTAAATGTATAAATCGTAGACTCTGTTCGTGCCTGAAATATACATAATATGCATTGAAAAATCAAATTAATTTTACATTTTTTTAATTTATATAATTAAATTTTGTGAGTAAAATATTTATTTTTTGGTTTTATATTAACTAGTATATAGTATACTAAACTAAAAGGAATAAGTAACTTCTGTAAGGGTACTATAATTCAAATTGATATTATTGTCCTTCTACACTAATATTAATATTTTTGTTAAGATTATTAGATTTTTTTTTATGGTAAAAGAATTGACAATTAAAACAATTATAAAGATCATAGATACACAAGTCTGATTAATTTCATGATTCTAAAATTACAAATGAGGCATACAGAAAATATGAGATAGTGAAGATACGTAATTTTAAAGGAATTTTGTAGTTCATTCCATTGACGTTGAAATATTTCTGTAGCAGGTGTTTCTTATCTCGCGACGGAATTTCGTCGACTGAATTTCTCATGTTGGATATCTGTCTTCAAATGACAGCAAGTTTCGCTTTCTTTGCTTAAATGAAATAACTGTACCGATAAACATCTCTGAGTTCTATCTTGTGCAAAGTTATAATGCTCTTTAATTCATTTTATCGTTGTATGTTAAATTATTTAAAATAATTTTGAGTATTGTGTTAATATTATCAGTGCTTTAAATTAAAATTCTATTAAGGAATTAATTGTGCTAATTTGTATTTTTGAAAGTTAACTGATAAAAATTTTATAAAAATTGTTTAATTGTCTTTTACTTGAAATTATAAAAGAAGTAATACGTTTTGTTGGAAACATAAATAAATATTTCTATAAAAGCGAAATGAATTCTAATTTAGTCATGATAGTTTTATGCAATGTATGTACATAAAACCGTAAAGTATCATAGTGAAGAGATTGTTACAACTTTTGAAAAAGTTCTCTCAACCAATTTCTATAATTGTTACAAAAATTACAAATATCATTTTTTAATGATAGAATTATTTGAACAGTCAGTTTATAATCTTAACAAATTTTATACTAACAGGAGATCACGCCTCATTATTAACTTATTCCTGATTTATTAATGGTAGTGGTTGATAATGATTATGTGATAATACTTCATAATTATCTCTGAGATAATCAGATTTGCCAGAATTTTTTGTTCATTTAGAGAAAATGACTGCATTATTGATTTCTTGCGTAATAAATCTCGTTCGTTCCAAAGTTACAGCAAATAGCAGGAGAGGGTATCTTTTTTCTCCAATATCAGACACAGGTTACAAATAAACTTCCGACACACATCACTCGACACTTGACCGAATATAAAAATATAGAGATTTTGATAGAAAGTATCCAATTGTTATACGAAGTACTCACTGGAGTAACATACAGTAACGCACAAAATTGATCGAGTGTTTTAAAAATTATAAAAAATTGTTCAAGAACTTATTATTTTATAAATATATTATTTAGATGCCATTAATATAATGTACAAATTATATAAATTTGCTTTCGCATATCTAATCTTTTTTTCTTCTTTTTATATTAAGAACTTTTATGAAATTTAAAAAAATTTTAATCAGTTTCGCGAATAACTGTATCATCTTTCTATTTTTACTATTATCAATGATTTTACTTTTTTGGGATCACATATATAAAACAATACATATCTCTTATTGCGATCTAGAATATAATATATTAAAAGCGCATGAAAATCGAAGAGAGACGCTTTCGTATATTTCCTTGTAAGACTGATACCACCGAGATATACATGTGTAAGAGATACATGGGTAAATGTTACTATTACGACATAAATTTTGGAAGGGCAAAAGCGTATCCACTCTGTGTCGATTCACTGTCAGCCCGACGGATCAATTGCAGCGTTGCGACGCACATTCAAGACAAATACAGCCGCACGTAGCGTGCAAGCCTTGATTAATCCCTTTCTCTCTTCTACTTGATCGTAATTCTCCCCATCCTCTTTACTTTCTCTCTTCCTTTCTATACTATGTCATTCGTCTTGTGTCTCTCTGTTCGCCAGCTTGATTTCGTTTATGTTTTTTGCAGCACGACGCCCACTGCCGTCGTCTTTCGCTGATTACGTAGGATCGTATGACTCTGGCGAATTACCCAAATTTCCGGCTTCTAGAACAACGGCGTTATTGCGAGCGACAGCTAAACGGCTAATTGAATCGTACTTTCAAGGACGTTCGGTGAAACGAATTGTTTAAACGAAATTTTCCTTCTAATCTTACTGCTGACCATTACTCTCGTCGTGCTACCAATGGTTACCAAAAGTTCGTCAGCCGAAATTAGTTAAAAAGACCTCCCTGTCCTCTCCTCTCGTTTCAGCATCGTATGAAGTTATCGATGACAACACGATTACCCCGACAATTCAATTAGAATCTCGATTAGTCCTCCCTACCACAATTTGCCAAATCTCATCAGACCTGGTTTAGCCTCATCATATTTACTCATGTGTTCTAATTGTAAATTTCATAATTTACAATGTTTCAATTGCACCAATAGTCTGCTTTAATTAGTTTATTTTTTTCTATTATATAGATGCCACATCAATAGAATAAATCTCAATAATATTAATTTTTATGCAAGAAAATTTTCTGACTAAAATAGATTTTTTCTTAATGAGAAGAGAGAGAGAGAGAGAGAGAGAGAGAGAGAGAGAGTTGTCAATTTTTTAATATTTTATACCTCTTATTAAATATTAATTATTCATATACATATAGCGATTTAAATTTGATACATTAAATTCAGACCAGGAGTGTTTCGCAGATGAGTGTTTCGCGGGTGCGCGGAGGCTGCCAATTTCAGCGGTGGGGGAAGGGTGCCACCCAGAATTCTCCCCGGTGGGGAGTCGCGCCTGGTGGCGATCGGCGATCCTTCATGGCAAGGACGTCGCGTCTAATCGGCGCGCTCGACCAATCGGCCGGCGCCGCCGTTGCCCGCGCTTTTTTCAAGCGCCCTTGGGGCGGCCGGGGCTGCGGTGGGCGGCGGCGGCTTAGGTTTTTTCTTTCTTTCTTAGAGGGTGAGAGAGAGAGAGAGAGAGAGACGAAATAAATTGTCACGGCATATTTCTCGCGTATTATATTCTGCTATCTACGGCGTCGTAAAATAAACGTGCTCCTACGACCATCACACGACGAGCGGATGCTCCGCGTGAGATAGATCCTATGTGTCATTATCATTTTCGAGCGGCGTGTCGCGCGTTATCGTTATTTGTTTTCCGTTTCCCGTTTCTCGGGGGACACGGACAGTGTGAAATCGTCGTTGTCGTCGATGTTGCGCGAATCGACGAGGCATTATCATAAGCGCGATGCCGTACGTTAATAATTAAATTTCATATTAAAATATTAAAATTTACTCAAAGTTAGAGAAAACTAAAAACAGATTTTATTATCTAATCGCATTCATAAACGAACGAGTTTAGTTTCGAAAACTTTAATCTAGCAAACTCCAAAATGATCGATATCTTTGTGATATATGTGATTGAAGGAATCATATAAAAGAATCGAGAGAGAAAAAGATCTTTTCAATCACATATATATGTGACAAAGAAACACAAACTCGCGAAAAATCGCGACGAGTAATTTTCTTCCATTTTATACTTCACGTTTATCGGCAAGATAAATACCTCGTACTTTCGTCCTATCACACATTCTTAATAACCATCCTATAAAAGAAAATGGCCTTGCAGAATAAAGTGAGGAAGAAAAATATCAATGTTTAAAATCATAAAACGACGTCAACATAGCTGACTTTGTCATTCGCCCCCGCATGTCGGGTTCCGTAACTCCCGTCAAAATAGCTGCCTTATATTCCGCCGTATTACATGCCTCATATGTCTGCGGTCTCACATAACTGAGATTACCTTCCTTATCCAAGGCACAAGATTGTAAGCCATATCGCGAAGTAGCGAAAGGATGATTGGGACAAAGACGAGAGAAAGCCCAACGCGAAAATTCCGAGGGAAACGGATCATAAATCTCAGCCCGTCGTCGACGGATTCAACTGCAGTATTGCAATGACGATGCAGGTTCGGGTATCGACTTTTTTTCACATTGGCAAACGCCAGTGTGGAAAAAGTTAAGCGAACTCCTCCGGGGGAGCCACCTCGTCGACAGCACAACGTTTCCCGGCACCCGGATGATGCATAAGCATAATCATACGAAAAGGATTTCCGAGTGTGGCCCAATGGAAAACTGCATTATTGGCGCGGGCTCGGTTAAGACCCCGGATTCAGGCTCGTGAGCGTTTTCGAATCCGATGAGCGCGAATACAGGCGGATCCTCGAGTTACTCTTCGAAGGACGATAATTCTCTGTCACACTAAACGGAAAACCGGAGATCCGGCTGTGTCGTTCGAATTTATCGCCGGATTGTCTCACAGAGTGAGAGTGAGAGAGAGGGAAAGAGAGAGAGAAAAATCCACAGGATTCAGGATTATCGAATAGCAATTATTATTGGCTATGACGCGTCAGTTATCTTCTGGTGACTGCTAAATCCGATTTGCATCTCTTTAAAACGGCGTCATTCGTGCTGCGCGTCTTTTCAATTGAAGCATATTAATGCTTGGAAACATGGAACGTCGCGCTCGAAATTCTGCGGTATTTTTCGGGATACTTAGACGCAGTGCGGAGAGGGCGACAAAATTATCGGTGTCCCCTCCCTCACCCCTCCTCGTCCTCTCTCCGCCAGATCTGTCGCTCTTCCTTCCCCGCTGCAATCCACTTTCATCTCCGTCGCTATTATCCCGGCGAGAATCTCAAAAGAGACTGTTCAGATCTCGCCGGCGATCTTGGCGACGATCTCTTTCCCTCGGCGTACAATAAGACAAGGACGCTCTCTTCGTTAGTATAAACTGCATATAGGTGACTCGCGCCCCGCGCGCGCGAGAAGGGCTCTTTCTTGTCCTCGTCGAGAAGCGCAGCGCTCGTCCCATGCATTTTCTTGACCTTCAGTGGAAAAGAAAAAACTTTGAAAATCGTTTGCTTCGCGAGCTCTCGCTCATCTCTCTTCATTTTTTCCTTCCCATCCTCCGATTTCATTTCCCTCGCTTCGCGACTTTATATTCTTCCGCGACTTTCGGAGCCGCGGGAATTCGCGAATTAATCGCCCGTGGCGAAACTATTGCGGAAGAATTTCGGGCAATTTTAAAGCGGCATTCCCCGTGCGGACCTCAGGAATCGCCCGTTGATGGAAGATTGGCTCCCATCGTCGTTTTTCTCGTGCGAAACTCGATGGACCTTTAATCGGACGGTCGCGGCGCACGGGGTTAAGGGCAAGGTCGTCGTCAGCCGGTATGACACGCGACCTGTAACCTTCGGCGCGATATTAGGGAACCGAACCGCGTGTAATCGAGCGATCGGGTTTCGGGATGCGGCTGCTTCACATGCGCCTAATAGCCGCCCAGCTCCTAATGTACACGATTGAATATGCGAATTAGCTCGCCTTGACGCCCAAAGCACGAAACAAGTCATTCATTTTCTCATGGATCGATACTTAAGAGTCTCCGAGAGTCCATCGGGTGTTTCACGGATGCGAGCCAGCGGTTGCCGACTACTCGAGATGCATTTCCACCTAAGTGTACCGTATTCATGATATAACACGTTACGCGGGAAGATACTAATGCTGCGAACGTGCTCGTACAAGAAAGAAATGAGTTTTCTTCACAGCAGCACGAAATGATAAATTTTGTCGCAGTGGCCGAACAAAATTACATGCATACTTATTTTTTCATTTGTTGAAATGCCGTTAAAATTTCTTCTTATCTCCGTCTTACAATTAGAATTCGCTCGGACATTGTTTTCATTGACATGAGTGCACAAATTAAAAACCAGGAAAAAATTATTAGAGAAACATTATAAAGCACAGTAAAATTAAAACGATTGTTGTTGAGTATGTATGAAGAAAATAATTGATCTTTATTTATTGTAATTATTTAATTAAAAGGTAATAATATTCTGAAAATTGATTGCTGAAAAAAAAACATTTTTACTATGACTTTAGATAGTTCGATCCGAATGGCGAAATAGATTTGTAAAATTACTTCGAAATGCGAATTTTTACAAAATTAATATGACATTTGATTGTTTACAATTATGGACAAATGACGGACAATCAGACTCCATATTACATAAGTGAAAAAAAAAACACTTGAGGATGTTGATAATGAAATTTTTTTCATTTTTAATGTAATGTTCATATTTATTGTAAACTGAACAAAAAACGATTCTTTATGGACAAATTTATGAACAAATTGTAGACAATCGATTGTAAAAATTCGCATTTCGGCCCGATTTTACAGATCTGGATCGAACTTAATGCGACAGTAGGGAGTGACAGGTCTCTCTCTAAAGTCGCAACTAAATGAAAGAAAAGCTAAAATTGGAATGAACCGGAAACTCCGAAGCAAAATCGAAGGTTATGGCCTTGCCACGACGACTGAACCATGCCGTTTCATCAACTCTGGTCCTGCGAGAGCGTTATTCGAATACTTGAGTGAAATATTAGATACCTAATCCCATGCCGGGCGCGTCGCAAAATTCTTTACTCTCTTTCCGTCGGGATCCATGATTTCTATTGGTGTGAAACATCTCCCGTATATCGTCCTGGATCCTTCTAGCTGAGGTCGAGGTCGTCAACATTAATCGACGACCTTTTAAGCTGTGCACTAGCCTGATCCCATAATCGATGGAATAATTTGATTCAGCTGAGCGCTCGATCGAGCGCTTAAAACTTATTTACCGAACGTATTAAGTGCTTCGAGAATGTCCCTCTAGATCCGCAATCGTATTTAGTCACCGAACCGCTGTTTTCCGAAGATGATTAAAATAAATCTAAAGATACATATGTAAATAAGTTAATTGTCAAGATAATATTATATAAAGACTAAAAAGAATAATATAGTTGAGATAATTTGACAAATTAGTCAGTAAAATTAAATTAAATTAAATACTGATTATTCCTTTCGAAAATAATTAAATGTTACTTACCGTAATTACGTTAAAAAGTTAGCGAAATTGTGATTGCCGAGGAAGAATGTTCTTGCAACAGAACGTCTCTTCCGTAAATGGTATTGGTTGTTGTTCTTGCCGCGGAAGGCAAAGGAAGAACGTTTTTGTCGCGTCGTTTTAAAAACGAGTATGGATAGACAATCGTCCATCATCTACAGTAAATCGCGATAAAAAGACAATCAGAAACGACTTTGCTTGCGCTGGCAGCATTATCAATAATTTACACCAGTGTTCTTCCGATATCTTCCCTTAAAGAGGAATTAATAATGCGCTTGCGCGCTTATTTGATTTATCGTAATTAAAACACCCACCCTGATTTAATTAAGTAGAGAGATTCCTTAGATGTCGGGAAGGACTTTGAGAGGAATTGCGGGATATCGGCGTTGACGAGTCTTCGAAGGTCAGGTTTGACGACGATCATGATTGCGCCCGTGAATGCACAGCATATTTCAACTCATTGAGAAAACTATAATTAGAGCATAAAATTGTTAATTAAATTATAATTTAATTTCTAAAATTTAATTTTTCCTATGATACTAAAATTAAATAAACATTTAAACTTAACAGGTTTTATAAATTTTACAACAATTTTAAAGAGTTATATATTATTTTTAAAAAGTCAAAAGAGAGTTGTTTATTATTTTAACATCATTGTTTTTATAGTAAAATTTTTGTTTCAATGATAGAATACCATTAACTCATTATTAATCAACATTCATGTTACAACAAAAATGAAAAAATTTATTACTGTATTAAATATTTTACGGAATATTATCTAATAAGAAACGACAGTTATATTAAGATATAAATTACATGTATGTTACATTATGTTACATTTTACATACAAACGTACATAATACATATATATATATATTAAATAATTAATATAACCAACTAATATAATCAGGGTATAATAACCCATCGAAAAATGAACTTTTTCGCAAAATATATCTGTACATCATATGCAAAGAATTATATTATAACAAGTACAACAAATTATAGTATAATTACAAGAAATTATATTAATAATATAATAATATACAATATATTATTATTATACATAAACATCTCATAAACATACATTTGCATCTCACGTTATAATATTAGGGCGATAAATAATCTTAGCAACAATCGCTGCCGCGCTATTACCTAATCTATCTCGATTAGTCCGAAAAAACATGGAAAATCGAATACCGAAGACGGTGCCGTGTATTTACAGAAATGAATGATTCCTTGGTTTCGACGACGTACGAATACTTTGGCAACGAGATGACACGCCGTGAGCACGCAATATACAACGACAATTTATTACGCGAATTTGCAAAGGTAGACGTTAAATTGTCAAACAGGAATATTCGCAGCCGTTGTATCCTGATGCTCCTTGAAAATTCCTCCTCCTTTTCATAGATCGACGCCGCTAGTAGAGCATGTGGCTAGTTCTTGATGTACCTGCGAATTGATTATCTGTTCAATTTTGTCGGATATGTGTAATTATGGATATGGTTCAGTATACGCGACGGTGAGATTACTTTTTGTTTTGCAATGCGCCAAAATTGCATCTGTTATCCATATTTGTCTGTCCGCTTTTCGATATCGACCTACCGCGAATACTCGATGTGTTCGGCAGGGAGCCCGCTAACGATATCTCCGTGCCCGGGTGCTCGTGTATCACCGTTTCGGTGATATTGTTCTCCGCTTCGGAATGAGCACGGCGATGCTCCGCCTTCCGTCTCTTCTCGGTACCGATGCAGCAATGTGGCTGCTGCTGCTGCTGCTGCTGCTGCTGCTGCTGCTGCTCCCGCTGCAAGGTCATCTCGTGGGTATAAACGGATTCGACGTTGGAGAAAGAGTGGAACCGTTGCCGCCGTTTCGCCGCCGTTGCACGTCTCCCGACCACGCTGGAGGTATCGTGGCTGCTACGCGAGACGTCATTGCATCTCTCGCGACGCTGAAGAGACTTGAGCGAGTCTTCGTACCCGCTAAAAGAAAATAGAGGAAAATTTTGCCACAAGAGGAGGAGGGTGAAAGATATGAAGCTCGTGTTAAATAGATTGACAAGACAGTTGTGCGGAGCAATTAAAATATGCTATTCAGACATATGATAATTATATTTCTATAATTTATATTTATTAATATATTTATAATTGTTGTCATAATATATTTATAATTGTTTTACATATTTATGTAATTTATTATTTCTCTTCGTTACACTATGTCAACAAAATTGTGAACAAAATCGATACAATTTGAGCAAATTCGAGTCTTCTACTGGGAAAACCGAGCTGGGAAATTCGATCGTTGAGAACCTGTATTTAGAAACCCAACTTACTTGCTGCTCTCGCCACTGGAAGGACTGGACGAGTGACTGCAATGACAAGAGGTACGCGCCACGATACCAGAATCCTGACCACTGGAATGCAAGGATGTCGCGGATGCCTCGAGGCCTTTCAAGGTACCTGTCGACCTCACTACATGTTTTCCGCCCCCGCCCATCCTGAAAATAACCCATGGCAATCGTGTCTATGTCGTAAGGTACTCGGAAATTTCCCGATACTAGATAATCTATAGAACTATGCGAGTCTTCGGATATATCTATTATATAATAACACTTATTTCATGTTCTTAATATCGATAGATTTTCAGAAAATTAGATTGTTTTATTAAAAATATGAAACAATAGTTTATTGACTGTGACAAATATTAATTTTATCGATAAACTTATTGTACATAAAGAATCTTTTGTAGATTACTCATTAGTAAAAATATTTAATATTAAATAAAATAACTTATTTCTTTGCAAATATTAATGTATTATCAAATATTAGATTATGAAGAAAGCTCTTGTAGATTAAAAAAAACATTAATGCAGCTTAGAATATAATCTCGTAAAATTAACATATATTAATTAATTAAATTCACTACGTGCTTTCACATATGATACTTTACATTGCAAAAGACTATCATAGATATTTACTAAGGCCAGAGAAAATATTTTTATTTCTAATAATCTTTAATTAGATCAGACTTACGTATGAAAGCGGACACAATTGCCGTGCTCGCACATGCTCTGTCGCCTAGGCATCTCAGAGCAGAAGGGTTCAGGGTCATAATGGAGACCGTCGACAAAGGTGGGAAAGAGCGGCGGCTTTTGCAGAGTGCCGGCAGGGTCCGTCAGAGCGAATCCGACCGGGCCGATCGTCGAGAACATGGCCTTGTCTCGTCGTCTACGACTAACGAATGGAATTCGAGACTCCCATTCAAAACGTGCTCTCACTTTGTGACGATGATAAAATATTCAATTTGGCCAATTAAGTAGAAACAAGACACCGAAGCGATTCGATTCCTTATTCGTTATTTTGTTCCAGCATCGTTTCTTGTATGGTTAAGCGGCGCAATGGGTTTAGATAGAATAATAAAAGATATGTTAATGATTGTTAATAGATAATAGTTTCGATTTTTGATATACAGGAGTATGTAAGAGAAGAAATAAGAAATAATAAGACCCTCTAGCCAACATGTCCAGGAGTTAGTATGGTAGCGCGGATGAGCGTTGTGTTGACCTTAGGCGAAGATGGCGAGCGAGCAAAACCATATTCCGCGTACCGTTTGTTGCGACGAACGCAGGTAACGCATAGGGCGGTCACGAGGGCGCCTACGAAGACGACACAGCCGAGTACCACGACGCCTACTTCGAGGGTGGACAGCAAGTAACGCTGATTAGTTCTTCGTGGAGCGTTACCAGCGATTTCCAACACGCGATATTCGTCCAGTTCGCGTTTTATGTCCGCTTTCTTGTTATTAAAAACGCTAAAAATACATATTATTATATTAATTATTAAATATCAGGTTTGTTATGATATTTGAATATCAAATGTGCGTTTAAAAATAATTAAATATTAGATGCAGATAAGAAGGACAAATTGAGATATCTTTTATGAAAGATAATAATTCGATTGGTCACCTGTGCAAAGTTTCCATGTCTACCATAACATTCAGATGTGGATCGATCGCATATAGGTAAACATCAGTGCTGAAAAATAATTCAAAATACAACGGACGATTTTGAATTACCATGTACTCATCGAACAAATCACTTACGAAGCTGCATCGATCAAGTTCTTCTCGATATGGGGCTCCAGCTTTCTCACTCGCACGTCCAAGCCAGTGACATTCTGCAACGCGCTGAAAGACAATTCGTAAATTTCGCGGTGCTCGCTACAGATATCGCGAATCAAAAACTTACATAGTGATGTTCTCGAGCTTTGGCTCGATCTCGATAGGCTTCCGACCCATGACCATGACAACTTGCTTCTGATCATCCAACACGTACACCTACGAGTTGAAAAGCGAGATACACACCGGATGGCAGACTAAACTGTCAAGGTTGGCGCCGAGTGAAATGAGAGAGGGGGGTTGGGGGAGTTTCCGCCTTTTGAAACATCCCATTTCCCCGAGGGGAAATTAGCCCGAGAGTGCTATCTCTAACGGCGAGTAATTAAGATACACCGCGAGAGTGAGAAGTACGTGGGAGGATGGACTTACGAAAACGTTGGCGATGCTGCTGCGCCCGTTCTCGGCGCCCTGTCTGTCAGTGGCCTTGACGTCGAAACCGAAGACGCGACCAGCGTCACGGCCAAAACTCGCCACGGATCGCACTTGACCGCTGAGTGGGTCAATGGCGAAACGCGGAGCATCCTCTCGGCCAAGAATTTGGTAGCGTATTTCACCATTTACCCCCAGGTCCGGATCCTCGGCCTGCGAGGATCAAGCGTGTCCAATTAAATTCCAATACTAAAACTGATGGCTGATTTTCAAAGCAGGCAGTTTTTTTAATTGTTGCTTAATTTCTGTTTCAGATACAATAATGCGGATGCGGTATTATTTGTTTCATTAGCATATTCCGAGTTACATCGCAATTAACAGAACGGTCCATGTATAGACGACGGCAAAGGAACTTACTTACCGTGAGAAAAGTTACTCCGGAAAATTAAATAAATGCCGAAAGGGTAAAGAGACGAGTCAAGAACGAATACGAGAAGATGGCGGAAGGAAAAGTGCGGAAGTGTAAAAGGCGTAAAAACCAAAATGGATTGAAACGAACTCGCTTTGACCCTCGCGACCCGCACGCGTATACGTACCTCCACTTTGACGACCTCGTAACCGTAATGAGCGGTGGTGGGTATAGCGGCGAGGATGGGCCTGTCCTTTGTCTTGAATCTGGGCGCGTTGTCGTTCACGTCTTTTACTCTGACGATCACTCTGGCCTCATTAGGCGCCAATCCGTTCAGCCTCTCGCCAACGACCGGATAGATCATCACCGGCATGCCACGGCCGAGCTTCAGTCGATCAACCCTGACTTTCACCTCGTACCGATCTCTGGTCTCCCGATCGATCTCCGACATCAGATACAGAGAGCCGTTTTTAGCATCGACCGAGAAGTGCTCCCTGCCGTCGGAACCGTCAGCCGCGATGCTGTATCTTATGTAATCGCCATGGCGATCGTCGGTGAGATCGAGCTGCGCAATCAGCAGCGGCACGGAAGCGTTCTCGTCGACCTCCACTTCGTAATATCGATGACGGAACGTCGGCATCTTGTGCACCTCATTGTCCGCCTCCTCGTCGTCGTCGACATTCAACACCGTGACGAGAACCACGGCCGAGGAGGTCAGACTGATCGGCGAGCCAAGATCGCTCGCTGTGACGATCAAACGGTGATTGCTCTTGGTTTCGTAGTCGAGGTTGGCGATAGTCGTAATAGTGCCTTCTTTGCTGTCCACCGCGAAACACTGTTTATCCATATGATCCTGATAGCTCAGATCAAATAAGATCAATCCGTTACCGTTGCCAGCGAAATCGCTATCGTTTGCGTATACCTTGGCAATTTGCGTGCCGATCGGACTGTTCTCAAAAACGGAGACCCGGTAGACCGGCAACTGATCGTCTTTCTCAATCTCGTCGTAGCCGTGGAACATCGGCGCATTGTCGTTCACATCCAGTACGTTTATCTCCACTTCCACGGAGGAGCTCAGACTCGGTGAGCCTTGATCGCGAGCAATCACGAGAAGACGATGAGTCATGGCCCTCTCTCGATCGAGACTCCCACTCACTCGTATCACTCCCAAGTACGGATCCACCTCGAACGATCGCGTCCCGTTGGTGGCCCGTCCCGAGTCCTCGTGGCTGGTGATCAGCTCGTAACTGAGGTTGGCGTTCTCGCCGAAATCGCCGTCAAGCGCCTGCACCGTACCGACAGCGTGATTAGAGTAAGTGCCCTCAGCCACGTCAAAAGTGTACCAGGACTTGTCGAAAACGGGCGCGTGATCATTCACGTCCGTCACATGGATTCTGATGGTGATGTTGTCCGCGAGGCCGTCGGAGTCCCTCGCCAGGACGAACAATCGGATGTCCTTCTCCGGCGGTAGGCTCCGGGCAACGGATATCTCGGCCGTGCGCGGATCGAGATGGAAGTAACGGCGACTGGTCGCGTCGTAACGGCGCGATCGAACCCCGCTGTAAGTTGTCTCGTTCCCCAGACTGTACGTTATCGCCGCGTTCGCGCCCTCGTCCTTGTCGTCCGCCAGCAGACGTATTATCGGCACGCCAATCGTCGTGTTTTCCGGCACCAGCAACAGCGGCGAACGCCGTCCACCGTCCACCGAAGTCTCGGGTTCTCCCTCATTCTCTATCTCGGCAGACGCATCACTCGGATTAGACGATACGCGCACCCCTTGATCCGGCAAGACTACCATCCGTATGAACTTCGGAGGGTTATCGTTCTCGTCGAGCACCGTTATCTTCAAAGTGCTCTCCGACCTCAGTCCGCCTGTCCGCGAGACAGACAAATAACTTATTTTCATATTTAAATGTTAAATGGAAATACACGGATTAATAGAGGACTTACCGCTGTCAGCGGCAATAAGCTGGAATTCGTAGTCCGCCCTTGTCTCGCGATCCAGAATTTCGTCGTCGATACCCATGAAATACACTCGGCCCGTTATCGGATCGAGCCTGAACAGGCTGCTACCGTCGCCCCGCAATGCAAACGTAAAGTCCCGATTTTCGCCCTCGTCTTTGTCACTCGCCGCAATCGGATTTGTCAGAGTAACTTCCGTTCCAGCAGGACTGTTCTCCATAATCCGGCCTTCGTAAACGGGCAACGTGAATTCCGGTGCATGATCGTTTTCGTCGTCCACTATTATTCGCACCTGGGCGAAGTTATAGGATCATAAATCCAAGATCCGATTAAAACGATAGACAAACAAATACCGAATAACGGATCGTGGTTACGAATGGTAAGTTTACCTGAAACACGCCCACGCCGCGCAAACTCTCGGCGATCACGGTGATACTATAATTCTCCCTCGTCTCGCGATCTAAGCCTTGAGGAGCGTAGAGAGAACCGTCGGCCATAATGGCGATATCGGGCACATCCTGCTGATTGACGATAAGGAACTGAGTGCCGGACATAGCCGCCGTTGTGCCATTGTGCGGAAGCACTTGGCCGATCAATGCGCCGGGAACGTTCTCCTTCACATGAAAAGCCAGAGGAGCTGTGGTCGTTCCCCTGCAATCAACGGTCATCGACTTTTGAATAAGCAAATGGTATCCACATCCAAGTAGCGAGACCTTTGACCTTTCCACGCGTCCGACGAAGTCAGTCAGCAAATCTGGCTTATCGATCTCGTGAGAGAGAGAGAGAGAGACACGTTGGGGGAGATGCAAGCGGCAAGATGCAAGCTCGCAAAAGATATTACCTAACAGCGGAGATACGCGGAGACTAGATTGCGAGAAATAATATGATTTACAATAGAAAATCATGTAATTTGACAATTGTAAATTATATAGTTTATTTGACAGATACCTAATAGCCGGTAAATCAATCAAATGTTAATTAGCGAATTTTCCGAAACGTGAGCAATAATTAAAGAAAACACGACGAATAAAATACTTGACACGTATTTTATTCGTCGAAAGTGTTATGAGAAACGTTAAGAACAAAATTAAGTATTATGAGATTTCACTCACTTTGTGAAAATACCACGGTCGTCATTCGGATCCACCACATGGATCGAAACGTTCGTGATCAGCGTTAGTTCCCTCTCATCGCTAACGATTGCCTCGAAGTCGTATATGGAACGGTCGAAGCGCTCGATCTCCTCAACGACCGTTATTGTTCCTGAGCGTTCCTCCACGGCAAATGGAACTGAAATCCCGTCGTATATGTATGCAGCATGTGTTACGCATTTGCATGAATAATATAGGCATTTTGCGCATCGCGTGTTTCCGGCCGCGGCGGCGTATTGAAATTAGGGCGCACCTGGGGATACCCCGTGCACGAGCGGGGGGTTTATTAGACCGTTAAGAAGTCGCGACGTGTGTAGCTTTTAATTCCCACGAGCGCCACGGATTAATTAACGCGCGCCGCACGCTGTCGCTGGCATGTACATACGTCTATACGTACCTCCGTCCTCGTAGCTGTGCAAAAGATCATAGACAAGGTCATTAGTTTTGATAGCGTCATTTAGGCGAATCTGTCCGACACTGGTACCTACGGGCACGTTCGCACCGACCCAGAACTCGTAAGGCGCGCCGACGAAATCTGGCTCCCACGAATTTGGACCTGAAATTCACGAATATGTCAGTCAAGGAAGGCATATGGACATTATCAAACGAAAATGTCTATCGATGTATTTACCGAAAGATAAATTCTCAGAAACCATTTTTTATCTATTTGTTTTTGTAAACTCTTGTTTCTGAACTACTCACGCTGAACGACGCTTATTTTTATTAAATTTCAAACAAAAGCTCTTATAAGTATATCTGCTACTTTAATTAGACAGTTCATTAAATCCGCCACTGTTCTCAAGCCTCTTACGCCCAGACTCACCGTCCGCTCGAAAAACGTCCACCGTGACGACCGCTAAAGAGAATCTTCTCTCGCTGGGATTCGCCGGCTGGTCGGCCGCTTCCACAAAGATCGCGTGCCTACCTTCGAGTATCGGACTCTCCGATACCGTGATCAGGCCCGTGCTCTCGTCCACCGTGAACGGCGGCTTCCGAAGCGTGGAGTTGCCAGGTTTCTGCAATCGGTAACGCACCAATCCATTGGGACCCAGATCGTCGTCCACCGCGTGCACCTGACCCAACACGGTGCCGACCTTCACGTCGCTCCTGGCCACCAATTCGTAAAGATTGCCCGGCACGAAAATAGGATTGTTGTCATTGGCATCGAGGAGGGTGATCTCGACGTCCACGGTGGAGCCCTTCGATCCGTCGCTCGTCACGACAACGCTCGGCCTGTGCTCCACAGCGTAGACCTTCATCTTCAGATGATCGCGTTTCTCGCGGTCTAGGACCGTCTGATCCTTCACGGTGAGCCAGCCAGATCCCGGATCCACGGAAAAGGCGCCCGATGAATCCTCCAATCGATAATCGAATTCCCCGTTCTCGCTCTGGTCCTTGTCACGCGCGATCACTTGCAGCACGCTGAAACCGTTCGGCAGATTCTCCACGATGCTGATGTTATAGAGATCAACCTCGAACTGCGGCAAATTATCATTCAAGTCCAGCACTTCCACCTCGACCCGCGCGACGGTCATCTTCAACGGGTTGTCCACCTGCGACGCGTGTATCTGGAGATTGAACGTGTTGCTCGGCAAGCTCCGTTCGGCGTCCAGATCGATCGCGCGTTTCAAGAATAGCGAACCGTTCTTCGGATCGAGATGAAAGAAACCCCTCTCGTTGCCGGATATTATATCATATCGCACCGGCACATTTATATCCCGATCGCGATCGGCCGCGTGGATCGGATTAGTAAAGTTTATTTCAGTGAAGATTGGATATTCCTGCGAAAGGAAAATACACCGTGCTCCAGAATTTAAAAATATCACATTGAAAAGTTATTATTAAATGCAACTTTGCAAGGTGTCTAAAGAACATTGTTAAATTTTCTTCCTTCTATCTTTCTTCAATATTTCAAATGGCTAAAGACGAAACACGAAAAATGTTTGTAGATTTTAATTTTTTTTTTTCAATTTTCAGTTTCAAGTATACATTAAAATAATTAGATTGCTGAAATAAAATTTCATTTAAATTTAATTTCGTATATTAAGTAACACGGTAGCTATAACTCCGTCTACATGAAATATTTATTATCTGCTTGAATTCTAATACGTTCAGGATAATTGAATTATTGAAACATCTCGCACGTCAAATATATAAGAATAACTTTTATAATCGTACCGGCATAGGATAAAATTCGTAAATCTTCGCCTTGTAGATATCTCGCGTGAATTTCGGATCAAGATCATCGTTGTCCACCACTGTTATCTTTACGGTGCTGTTCGTACTTCTGGCGGGGACGCCACGATCCTAAGGAATTGCATCATGCGTGTGTTACGTCAGGAATTATTATTGCAAACCACTCCGGTTTGTCATTCATTGCTGAGTTGCAATTTCTTGCAATATGTTGACTGTCACCGAATGCAACGGTCGTTTAACTTTTCACATTCAGCGGAACGTTCTATGGAAGATTCTATAGAGGCCGCAGAAAGAAAAGCTGTATTATATTTTCAGATACGTCATGTTACTCACGGTCGCAGTAATAACCAAGATGAATTCGCGATCTCCGCTGTCGTAGTCGACTGGCTTCCGGAGTATCAGGGCGGTTCGGTGGCCGGATTCGAGGGAAAATTTCCCTTGCTCGTTTCCCTTCACGATAGCGTAATAGACGTCGCTGTTCGGCGTGTTCGGCTTGTCGCCATCCAGCGCGTGAATCCCGCGAAATATCGTCACACCTGCGATTTCATTCCGTCAACTTTTATACCGTACGGATCAGTTTTTCCGAAAAGCGAGAAGATATTGAGAGAAGAATCGCTCTTGGATTCTCAGCAGAGAATTTTGGAAAAATGGAATTTAATATGACGCAACTGCACGTCGCGTCCGGTCGCGGAAAAATACCACGGAGAAATATAGAATGTCGGATTCGATTCGCACGCGCGACGGAGCGTGCAAGGCGTCGGGGTAACATTTTATTTCCGCGATCGCGGATTACGCGACTTATATGCAAAAGCGGCTGGAGAATATTAATTATGCTGCGGCAGAGCGATTTATGATATCGCCGCCGGGTGTAATATCTCACCAACTGGCGTAAGTTCGTCCACCGTCACGTGATAAGGCGCATCGACAAATTGCGGCGCGTGATCGTTTATATCCTCCACGTAGATCGTCACCGACAAATGCGACGAGACCTAAACATAAACGGCAGAACGTAAGTCACACTCCGGTAGCTGCACCCGATCCGGGTGACCCTCCTTCTTCGTCGGTCGCTCGCTCGCCGATCTCTCTAATCCACGCTGAATTATGCGACGGCACAATTCTCTGCGTCTCAGGGCTCGTTTTATGGGCACGGGTCGTAAAAGCGACGCTATCGCGTTTGGGAAATGAAAAAGGGGATCGATGGTTCCTCGGGAGAAACGGTACTTGGCGCGGTCCCCCCCCCCCTCCCAACGAGTTACTTACCCGCGAAATGGCGCGTTTAGGCACGTACATATTCGATGCGATGGCGAGTTAAGCAGCGGATCTAGCGCGCGACCGTTCGCGCGAAAGCCGTAATCATCGGTAATCAAGTCGAGTAAATAGTGTGGAGTAGATCGCGGCGCGCTATTGATCACCACTTTCCGCTCGTTCCCTCGCGCGCGCGTTACGCTGGTCGCGGCCGAGTATCTTCGAAAGCAAGTAAAGTCGGGCGCTGAATTAATAAGAGAGGCGGAAAAGTGGACCGAGAGAAACCAAGTTGGATTAGCATCCCTCCCGCGATTTGCGCCGCGCCGAAACGAAAATATATTCGGTAGGATCGGGAAATCGTGAAACAACGAAATTCCCGAGCGGGCATTAGGGAGCTATTAAGCGTGCGCTGCGTTGCGTGCGCGCTAACGACTCTTACCCGCTTCGGTATTCCGCGTGCATGAGTTACATAAACGCTTATTACTACGCGCAAAAGAGCTTGAAACCGGTAAATTCGCCTCCCCCGTTCATTCGTTCCTTCGTTCTTTTCTCGCATTGAACCGGTTAACGCACGCTCTAATTACACGCTTAGATCGAACTCAAAATAAAAAAAATCGCCAGCGCTTACGACAATCTTTTAAAGAGCAACGGACAACACCCACCACGGTACGGCGACGGATTAAATTGTCGGCCCGGGTAGGACTCTCGGGGAGACTGGTATTACGAATACGTGCTGCGAGGTCAACGACCGACGACGAAGCGGATATAATATATACAGCTTCATGTTTTTACCAACGAGTCCCCAGAGCCCGAGTCGCAGGAGACACGAAATTTTAATAGGTTCCTCGGCGACTCCGCGTCCACCAAATCCTCCAGGGACTGCGCCAGAATCAGGGAAACATGCGTCTCGTTCGTTTCCTTGTAAGTGAAGAAGCCGGCGTCTTCTTCCTGCGAGATTTATTTGCCATGTGCCATGTGTCGCTTCAGATAAATAGATTGGTATTTAGCGGAAGGATTATGACGTACCTTGTCGACCGGCGTGATGGTGATTCGACTTCTCGGATGTGCCTCCAATGAAAGAATTTCAGTTCCTGTTTCCAGATTCTCCGGGACCCTCACGAATTTCAGGTATTCTCCGACAGGATAAAACTGGCATCCTGAAGGAGGGAAACGCGACATTAAGCTTGGACGTAAATTGATTAGAGGGGCGAGCGCGAACAGTTGCGGAATGCCGGAATTAAAATGCAGGGAGCGGAATTCGCCAAGTCCGCAGTTACGTATCGCGGGAATAAGAATGTACCGGTGTGCTCGTCAAATGGAAGTAACCGAGTTAGTTTTACTTCTACTTTTATTTCTCTCTGTCATCAGATAAAAAGGCATCGCTGTGTCGAATACGACGACATAAACAGTGTTGTTTGCCTTCTAGCCAGTTTTGCGTCAATTTCCGCCTACTTGCCGACAGACTTTGCTTCCCCTCAATTTACTTTCCAAGTTTATGACAAGGAAAGATCAATATACGCAACCAAAATAAAATATTTTTGAATTCCTAAATGGAGTTAGATCTTGCTATTGCAAGTATAAAAGTTCTCTTTCAAACACTTTTATGTAGAAAGATATACAGAGATACTTTGATGAGATATACACATACAATATATATGTATGTGATTGAAAGACGCTACTTTTTAATCAAAGAACATGTCAAAGTTTTTGAAAAAAATTTAAAAGCGGTAAATATTTTACCTATCATGTCTATACATCATAATTTACGTGTAATAGATCTAAATAAATACTTCAAATATGTAAACTTTCCTTACAATTAAATTTCTCCGTAATACTTAAATAATGGATCTTTTCTCGCGCTTGCATAGCATATCAGATAAACATATTATGATACATCATGCACGTAAAATGTTAGGAAGATCGGTAACGCGAATCTCACGCAATCCTCTTGTTAGATAAATGATGAAAATCGTTAGATCGACAAAATTTTACGCTTATAATTTCAATGGTTTCTAATCCAAAGACTATCAGTAGCTACATCAATACTGTATCTAAGGAAAATCAATTTCCAATCAAGTAAAGATACGTCTATAATTTTATACTTTTACTTGGAGATGTAAAGTACGGTTTCTTGTTAATACAACGTTTCAAATAATACGAAAGCGAGTCGAATAAATCATTTTTCGAGTGGTGTTACTTCATATTTTCGTATTTCAGATAGAGACATATCCATGATACCATGATACGTTTCGTCACTCGAAACCGACGTGCGTGGCAAACGCGTGGTAAACGCTCCTCCGACTTTACACTATTGTTGCGTACGCGCTGAACACGACCGACTAATTATCCAGCATAATCTGGACGCGAGAGTGAAACATCGCTTCCGACTGCGAAAGGGAACGGATCGAGAGAGACGATAGCGGGGCACTCGCGCTCGCCGCGTTATCTGGCAAACGAAGGAAGTCCGCGCGCGCCTCGATTTTATCTCAATTTATTCTGGACTACGCGATCGTTGAGCCGATCAGATCGAGACAGAGGAAGGATCGTCGGCCGCCCGCGATGTTGGTAGGTTGGCAGGTTCACGAAACGATTCGCGTCTCGTGTTAAGATACATCTACAACTCCCTCGCGAGCGCGAGCGGAGGCTTTATCTCCAACCCTGTCGTAAAAACGTCACACACCGGCGATTCGTTTCGAGAGCATGGTATCTTTATAATCGCGCTACCACAACGTAACCGCACGCGCGGATCACTATTTTTATCTCCGTCTGAGCTTTTTCCACGGCACTCCGACCACTCGGAGCTGGGCAATTGCGCGATGTAAACACTTCTCCGTTCTGTGTATGCAATCTCACAGAGAACTCACACAAAATATACAGAATGTATCAAAAAATAAAGTCGCCGTCGACGGACGTTGTGTAGATCAACATATACGAAACTTTCTGCACTAAAAGAAAAATATAGTTTTGGACCCAACCACAATTTTATAGTACTTTTAACAATACTTATATAGTTAAATTAATCATATTTCGTGTTAGAAATATTATAAAATTATGATCGGCTCTAAAAGTAACTATATTTTTCTCTCACATCACTGTGTATTGTTTTAAATAGTATAGTTTTGCTATACATAACATTAGTTGCACGCAATAAATAATAATTGGTAAAACGCATACAAATATTAACTCCTTTTTCTATTAAAAAAGAAAAAAAAACGAAGAGAGAGAAATGTCCGTTTATATTTTCATAGAATATCTCAAGCCAAATCGAAATCAGCACGGCAAATATTTCGACACTTTATTTATTTCACGAAGAAGACGAGAGGAGAGTTTCTAATAATTTCTGGCAACTTCCTCGCCGCTGCGCCTTTTGATGCACTCTGTATAACGGAGAGCGAGAAAAGCCGACTCGCGTTAGGATTTCTTGCGTAACATTATCGCATCCTGATCTCATAAATCTCAATCCACTCGAAGGTGAGTTCGGGCTTGATGCATTGTTATTCTGTCCTATTTATGTCGCGGCGGGTTAACCCGGCATCATTAGTTATCCCGCTTTAAAGCTCGGTCTTTCACGGCAACGGCGACGACGACAAGTGCCGATCCCCGCGCGCTTTGTAGCCGCTGTAGCCGCTTCGGGCTACCCGATCAGTTAGATCGTGCTGCAGGTGGCCGTTTGTACTTATCACGTCAGACTTTCACCTTATCGCACAGTGAATGTAACATACTCCGATTACGAGGTGGACGCGCGCTCATGCGTACCCCCCGTTATTTTTTTCTCGTCAACGTACGACTGAAGGTTTCCTTCGGCTCTGTACTTTCGTAATAATTTTTTCTAATTATCTTGTATACGGAAGCTTTAATTTCAGACACGAACGAGTAAATCGGCGATACCTTCACTTACGTTTTTCAGAACATTTACTTTGAAAGATAAAAAAAGAGCAGAAGGCACACGCTCTATTTTAATCATATTGACCTACTCGATCACGCATAGTTACTTCCGGTCTCTAATGCCCTCGATGGCTTTACTCGACGGCACGTTGAACGATAGTGCGTTGTCGCATCAGTCGCGGATCGGTTATGCCTTAATTAGGAATTTGCTTATGCACCGGAACTAATTGCAAAACTTACATCTAATTATCATCGATGTTGTATATAGACGCGGTTAAAAATAACTTTACACTTTCTAACCGCGTCTCAAGTGACGCCGATCGAGGCGTTTTCTTGCGAGGTGCGAACGTGCCGGACCGGGCTCCTATTTGCCACTTTCTGATTCAAATGCTGACAGATTACATGCGTAATATGCGTGAATAATGCGATGCCAAGAAATTTAATGCGCATGCTGCTTGAGCGGTCACGAACTGCTACTAAAGATTTCAACCGTAAAACTTAAAAACTTATAACTCTTGTGCTAGAAAATGTGCTAAAATAATAATAAGGATAATATAACGAATATAAAAAAATATTTTTCGCACGTCAGTTTAAATTTACTTTTTTACTACTTTTCTATTATAGCATATATTATCGTAATATTACACAGTATATTATATGCGCTTAGAGTTACATTAAACGTCTATCTAGTAATTTGAGTAAATCTAGTATTTTGCTAATTTCCATAATCAACAACTTTTAATTTCTACCAACTTCTTAGATAGCGTAATTGGCGTGAAGGTATTTATCTCGAACTATGTACGTTAGCACATGTTTTGCGGTTAGCATTGAATCTCTCGAAGCTTCACTTTCCAGGAGTATTGCAAACGTTTTAAAGGAATCACTTCGCAGGAATCGTCCCTCTCTCTTTCTCTCTCTTTCTCTCTCTTCCTTTCTCTCAATCTGGTCATCTCTCACTTCCTCGGCGTCTATTTCTCGAGTCGATGCGAGAAAGGGGATTACTTTTGAAAGGCGAGTGGGCCAAGAAAATCGCGAGCGAGAGCGGTCGGCATACACACACACACACACACACAGACACAACTTCATCCAGATACGCGTTATACATCGTTCGCGACAATAGGTATGCTTGCCTGTCACACACACACACACACACACACACGTATGCGCACGCGTGTCGTTGCATTTACAAGAATAAGCCCTCTGCTCTCCAAAAGCTTTGACGAAAGTGGGCCAAGGTCAGCCCACTTTTTGTACGCTTTTGTAGCGTCTTCTCTTTGGGACAGACCCCAACATAAACGTGGGAGCTTGAACACATGCGTTCTCATACTGTGAAGAGGCTTAGATGATATCCATAAATGAATATCTCATAAATTTCATATATTCTTAATTAAGCGGCTCGCACCGGTTGAGATAAGATATATTCTAGCAATAATAATTTCAAGTATTTTCTACTTTCTTTTTGTTCTAGGCATCCTATCTCATACGATTTTAATTAATCTAGTTCAGTTAGTTAGATTTCATTATCATTAAATGTTATTTTAATTTTTTTTATAAATTTCTTTTTTTCTGCGTGCAACATTTATGTATTATTCTTGTGCGTGCAATACTTTATATTACATTTATTCGTGATGTGCACGCAAAATAAAGTTATTATTATTAAATATGCGATTTAAATTTTTGACATGTGCCACTTTAGTTAAATAATAATTCTTTTATGTTGAGATATATTTTACTTATCTTTTTACAAAGCTTTGTTTCGACTTCCGCAGTGCATTGTCGAAGTTACGGAGACGTGTGATGGATAACGTTAGATTTTCGCCGGGAGCGATTTTATGCCGCGCGAATGTTGCATGTCGACGTTGATTCTCGCGCGAATCAATCTATTACGCGCAACGGTAAATACACATCGGCAATTGAATATTTACAATATGCATAAACTGACGAGATATTGCGTTAGATTCTCCTGGCGATCGACGCAGCAGGGAACCAACGAAGATTCACTAACGAACCCACCTACAAATTGATGTAGACCCGACCGCGATCTCACGATCTAAAATGGTAACGATGGGAATTAACAGTCCATCTCCGGCAAGGCGGCGCCTTCGCCAGTTTCGCTCGCACCGTGTACGTGCAAATTGGCGCACGTACACGTAAGTTCGCATTGTTACCGGCGACAATGCGGGCTGCACAAGGATATGCTGCTACTCGAGCGCGCTAGCTGCTCTATATAGGGGCTAATTAGATTTTAAATCAAATCCTCGATCGTCTCACAATACCAAATCGTCTCTTAACTAACATGGTTGCTAATCGTCTAAAAAAAACCTTGACCTTTTCCATATTAAATAACCATAAATATCATTACATAAAAAGCGGTATTGATTAATTAAATTTTAATTAAGGATATCTGAGGTACAATCTTAGATAAAAGTGTATGAAATTTGAAATACTTGAATATCTATATCTTAGGCATAGTAAATCTATAAGATGTAAGGAACTCAAACTATAATTGGAGTCTTAGTTTTACTCCTAGAAAGGTATTTTTCATATTACAAATGTTTTCCAACATTATTTGTGGTACTGATAGCATTTTTGTCAGTTTATTATAATTTATTTCTTTAAAACGATGTAGTAAAGATAATTGAAACTTGGTAGATAGTTTCATCTATCCGTATACTAGAGATACAAAAAAAAATTGAAAACATTGGTACCATTTCTTCAATATTTTTATTCTTCAAGACTGTCTCTTTCCATAAGAATGCGTAGGAAATCAGTGAAAATTAAAATCGTTATTACTCAGCAACTGTTTAGTGGATTTGTTTAAAGTTTTTTTTTGCAGCACATCAGGAAAGCTAAAGAACAATTTAACAAATTTGTATCCACTTGTTACTATTTCGAAGATAGTTGAAATATATCTTTAAGCGATATTGATACTTTTATCATATTACTTTGAGAAACTTAAAAATTTAAGTATTCATTAATAGTTATGTTTACAAATTTTTATTATTTGAAATATTTAAAGTTACTAAATTTTCATAAACTAGTTGAGTGCAAAATTAATCGGAATTACAAATTTTTGTTCTAAACATTTTATTATCTGTCAGACATTTATTCATAAATTTGTAATTAACATTGGTATGTCTGCAAATGTATCTTTTATTGTATAATGTAATAATATATTTTAATTTTCAATTAGAATATAAAATTGACTTATTTAATTTTTATATTTAATTGTTTAGACAAATACAAAATTACATTGGAAAGAATTAATATAACATTTCATTTCCTCGCATTCTTAAGTCGACATAATAATTTACTTTTTTGTCGAGAATTCTTATGAAAAGGTGCTACGGATTAAGGGGATAACACTACAGGAGTCCACATACCTGTTACATGCTGAACTTGGACGGTGAAGATCAGCAAAACCGCAACGATCAGCCAGGAATGCGGCGGTGGAAAGGTAGACGTCCTCCTTCGCGGCGACATTTTTGGCTTCCTCTGCTTCCGGTGCGCGCGTCAGTCACGTTGTAGCCTCGTACATCCCTGAAATTATTCGCGGTGAGTCGACGACTGGCGAGCCTGCCTGCCGGCAGGCGCAGAACCGTGACGATGCATCCTCGCAGGTTGCACTAATTGTAAAGTGCATCCTACGTAGGTAGCCACGCGCGTCTTATGTAAAAGGCGCGCTCTTGCACGCGCTCCGTGATCAAGGGAGGAACAATTGCGTTCCGATACGGCATGGGGAAGGGAAAGGTTTATTTACCTCTGCGCGAGAGATTAGGCCTTACGCCGCCGCGCCGCCGCGCCGCCGCGCCGCGCGTAGCGTACGGAAAGCATCGCGCTTGGTGTTGCAATCGAGACCCACGCGAGATTCAGTCCCGCCGGTGCACCGCAAATTTCGAAATTGCATTGCACACCGTTTCATTACATCGGAAGAAATTCATTATATTCAGTTATGATTCTCTCATGATTATATGATCGTTTTACGAGAATTTTCTCTTGTACGTACATGAAGGATACAATGGAAAAAGAAGCTCTTTTACCACCATTTGAAGTACAACCATCACTGTGAATGTCTCACTTTTACTGTATTATATTTTCTGATGGTAGATTTTTATCAATCTAGAATCTACTTTTTCCTACAACGATTTAACCGTTCCTAGCTATTCGATTTAATTAAGTCAGTGGTTTCTCCAAAGATAATAATTTAAATGACGCAAAAAGGTTAATATAGATAATTTATCAAAGTTATTCTTCTTATTGCAAATTATATTTTTACACATTTGAGTTTATTAGTGTTTTAACAATAATATTTTAGATAAAACTTATTCATTTAAAATTTTACTCATTTTGACATAGAATGAGACTTTAATTTCTATTTTATAATAATTGTCAGTACTATGATTATCCAATAATCATTAACCTTTTTATTTCGTAAGTTTCATAATATTGTAATTGCAATAGTTCCTTAGGATCTGAAATGCAGCTTTATCGATCTATCTTACCTTATGAAATGACAGAAATAATGCTTCTAAAATAATATAGGTATCAATTTCATGGTATTCAATTCGACACTGTCGATTGCCATAAAGAAGCTTGCGTGTACATACACAAAATGCGAAAAACACAGCGACAAATCGACGTGAAGATCTATGCCGAGGTTCTTGCATACTGCGATTTCACTTTCAACGGAACAAGCGACCGTAACTCGAACAAATTGGCGTTACACGATTCGTGCTTGTCAATCAATTTAATATTTACTGAAGAGTACTCTCCGAATCGTTCCGCCCGTATTTTCGGAGAGACAAAAAAGGAGATATCATCAATTAAATTGAGATCGCTCTTGAAACGTTCACGTAGAATTCAGGATGGAGAAACTTCCGATTAAGATTTTAAACAATTTTCTCTTCATTGCGTTCGCATCGCATTTATTCTACCTGTCTTTGTTGAGGTAAAAGGTGAAACTTTCGCTCTGCCTCATGCATCGTGTTTCGCGAGCGGATCTCATTTCTCTTGGTCGGACATAGGTCGCATGTGCGTGCCACGCATCAACGATTGTATGTACACTACCGAAGTCTTGAAACAAGAATTGTCAAAAGATAAAAGTCTATTTTTAAACAATTTGAAAAAGCACATAAGAGTGAAAATATACTCTAAAAAACTCTGTTTTATTAAATATTATTAAATATATCATGTTAAAATCAAAAACTTTTTAAAACTTCTCGCTTTCTTTGTCCATATATATAATTGTCCAACGTTATAGTATAAATTATTCAGTAAAAAAACAGTATATACGAAATAAAAATTCATATTATGCATTTTATTTTTGATGACAGACGCATAATTTTTATTTTCATAAAAATGGAGATTTTTTTCCTTTAATTGATAAAATAAATTAATTGGTATGATCGATAAAATAATTGATAAAAGAAATTACTATTAAGAACGAATAAAATATGCAATATCATATATTGTAAAATATATTATAAATGATAATAAAATATATTATAAATTTCCAAAATAGATTTCTCATAAATCAAATTAATATTTAAGTAAATCTTTTTGTTGATCGGATAAAGAAACATACGCCATCCTTTTACATCTTCATTTTATCCTCGAGAATATGTTTCTTACATCTATGTAAATAGATAAAATAAGCAAGTGAGAGTAGGATGAGATATTCATCATCCGTTATTCTTTTTACAAGAAAAGTACGCGATTTCGTGCGACGTCTTTTAGGAAGATTCAATGGATAAAACTTTCGCTCGCGATTACACAGTGCCAACGGAAATTTCGCATTTTACGAATGAGTTATATTTGCCATGAATTGAGAATGTGATTCCGCTACACGACGTCTATCTTCGCGGGAGAATGTCGAGTGACGACGAAACCTAATGTAGCCCATTTAAAAACGACCTACTGCTCCGGGAAAGAGAACTAGCGCGTTATCGACCCGCCGCGGTCCGAATAATAAAAATCAGCTGTTTGAGGCACACGGATGACATAGGAGGCTGCAGCTGCGCTGCGTGAGTCTGGATGCGAATGACGGTTCAAGTGCACTCTCGGGCCGTTCGAATGATCAGCGCGAAAAGCGAGCATGCTATAAAGGACCTTGTGCACTCTCGAGCACATTCCTTCGAGTTCCTTGCAGTCTGTGCGATATATGCTGATGTACACAGTGCCATATCTACTGGATATACTTCCTATATGTGTGTAATAGCAGGAATGCGCCAGGAAAACTTTCGCTATTACGTACTTGACGTTCCGCGAGCGAACGGTAGCTGTCACGCTCGGACGAAGTTTTCAGGCGTCATCGAACCGATAGAAAAATGGACAATACTGCCCGTCCGTCGCGCAGTAGCCTATTTTGCACTTTGATCATACATGAGCAAATCTTTATTGACGGGAAAAGGAAGGAAACGAGCGATTATCGAGATGACAACGTACGGAGAGACAGACGGCATTGACCAGAATAGGAGTCGTGCGTGAGACGATAATTTCTATGTATTTGCACGCAAATGTCGTAAAAAAATCTATTTGCAGAGTGTAAAAGTAAGACACACCGTATCTTTACTTTTCAGAATTAATGATAAAGCTCAATTGACTCTTCGTACACAGATTGAAATTTTAATTGCTCGATTTTTCCCCAAAGTTTAAAATTAAATCGAAAATTTCACGACACAACGATAAGTGATCTAATCCACTTTTTCGAGAAAAAATTTACCTGCAAATAACTCACAATAAAGATACTTTATAAAAGCCCTAACGCAATATCGGAAAAAGAGTGTAGAGTTCGATTTTGCTTCTACAATCCCGATTTCTAAACCGGGCGATATCAGGTTCGTTTTTGGTACGCTAGTGACAGAATAGTAAAACTCTCGCTCTAGTTCGTGTTTCACGAGTGAACGAGAGATTTGTCGCGGTCGACTGGCGAGTGTACACACTATCGATGCACAACGGTCGGCGGCGAGAGACTGTCGTGTTGATGCTGACGAGAGAATCGACTTGGCGAGGAATCTGCACTACCGCTGTCCATCACGGCTCCTCGATCGCGCGAAAAGCCAAAAATCGCGCGAAAATCCAATCGCGTCCGACGGTGCACGGTTCTTCACTGACCTTGCTCAACCGCTGACTCGGATGCTCGGTGGTGGCGGCGGTTGTGAACCGTTCTTTCAGTCTCACCGGAAACCCAAGGTCTTGCGTGCACTTCGAGGACACTCCGCGTGACACTGTCTCGTTCCTGAGTGGATAATGAAAGCGGGCGTACGACCCGGTCGTCTGTCGAATGAAATCTCCTCCGGGATTCCTCCGAGTGTTACCCTCTTTCTCTCTCTCTCTCCCTCCCTCTCTTTCTCTCTTACGCTGTCCAGCACGGTGGGCACGGCGCGAAACTTTCGCCCAGTTTCGCGTTTCACGTTTCACGAGTGACTGGCATTGGCCGCGGCTTGGGATGTTGACCACTTTCGGTACAACGCTCGGCACCTGCGTCTCTCCCGCCAGCGAGGGAGAGATCCTTGCGACCTGAAACACTCGCTCGTCCGGTCGCGTCCCCCGTTCCCCCGAATCGATTTCAGATGATCCGATCCGCTGTGATACGTGCCTCGAACGTGCGAGGAAGGAATGGCTAAATGTCCGCGGCACGTACACAGCTATAGCCGTGTACCTACTCTCTTAGTTTATACCCCCCTTTTCTCGAGCGGAGCACGGACGTCCTTTCGCTTTCAGCGCGGCGGCCACTGACCACCATTACCCCGCTTGCCGTGTAGCACCGCGAGGGAACCTTACTTCCTTCACTTCGGGACCCCCTTCGGTGCAGCACCGCTCTCCGATGGACCGCGTCGTAATAGCGGACGGCCTGGCTTTGGATCCTCAGGCGTTCGTGAGAGGCCGAAGGTGCGTTACATTATTATGATATCCACGTTCACGATATCAAGTTCACGGACCTTCTCGCCTTAATCTTAAATCGAGATTAATTCCTGCTGTATATCATCTTTAAAAAATAAATGCAAATTTCTCCATTCAAATTTATATTTATATGTGCGCATTTTACAGCTGTAATAATAAATTGTGTAATTCTCAAAGCAAGACTTTTCATGATTTAATAGGAAAAAGTTAATGAGTTTTGAGTTACGAAACTCAACTTTACAATCATAACGAGACGGCTGTTAATTATAATGCAACAGTTCTGAAGTGACTTTTTTACGTTACATTTTTTTATTAGCTTCTAAAAGTGCATCTAATTGGCTGCTTTACTTTCAATTGGATGTAGCGCGATGTGAGACGCATCCTCTAAAGTATGTGAGAAGATCAATCAGCCAGCACAACGAGCGCAATAGCGCAATCGCGAATCCAGATAATAACACAGATTTCACCGTGACGGACCATAGAATTTATCTGCTGGCATAATGAGCTTTTCGCAAGTGATGGCAAGAACAGTTTCACCACATTGACATTTGCATAACATTATCGAGCGTGCCAAAAGACAAGAAAGTCTTTGGCGGTACTTTCGTTCGGTTCACCTCTGGCTGTTAATTTCCGCCTGTCATATTACAAAATTAATGATAATCGATATCAAGGGGGGGAGAGACACGCGAGCCAGCTTGCGAATTAAGAGATCTTCTCCCATTCACGCTTGCTCTCAGTTAAATGCGAATTTCGCCGAATGTTTTCGTTCCTCTTATTGCGTTTCTGGACCGTTACGCTGCACAACTTGTTTGTCGTATGGGGAAAAAGATAATAACCGTCGCGGCGCCGTCTCGTCTAAAGACGACTTTTCCCACTTTGTTTTTTTTTCGTATCTTCGCACTCCTCGCCCTTGCCCTCGTCTTAATGACTTCACAAGCGATCTGCGAGAGCAAACAGTTTGGAAAGATTATCGGAGTTGCCGATTATATGCATACGAGAGTGAGATAAATGTTGCGAATGTAGTCCAAACTTTTACGGAACGTAAAAGTGAAAGGAAATATAACGCCAGAAGCAATCGTCAAATAACAAAATTACGTAGGTATCACCAGTGAATTGTGCCATTGACGTGGACTGTTCCCTTATTTATATAAATGGCAAACTTGTCATCGGGTCCGTTTTCTTGTGCAACGTTCTGCGTGATGTATTGCACGACACGCTCGTTATTCGCGTGTTGTAGACGGTCAAGTATTCCATTTCTCTCCTCTGAGATTCGCGAAGTCACCAAATGCTGGAAGCGCCGCCGCCGTCGTATTCCGCGTCTCAGCCTTGGCCCCATTTTCCGGATAAAACGATTCCTAATGACTTAGGCCGACGCGGAAAGCCGATTGTTTTACAGCTGTCGAAATAATCGATCGCCCGGCTGCATCGCGCACATGCCGCATCGGTGCTTTGTGCGCCGACCTTAGAACCTCGGGGTGGAACTGCAGCGGACAGGCCGCACACGAGTCGGTATTTAAGAGAATTCCGTCCCGTGCCGCGAGTGTTTCCAATGTGAGCATCAACTATACCTATACGACGGTCCCAGACCTACCTTATCGCCTCTTGTAATTCTTCGATCAATTTGGAGGTCTTTCCTTAACAAAAAAAAATATCGAGGAGCCAATATTCCTTAAGTTATGATCGAGTATAAATTAGGAGCTCTTTGGAAGTTAAATTGTGTGCGAGCACATGGCGAAAGATTATCCTTCATTGAATTTCAAGTGGGCGTGACTCCAATAGATTTATGATATATTTGAGAATAAAGATATTCGATATTGAGGATAGAAAACAAATGCCAGGTATTCACAATTATATACTTGTAAATTAAAAGAATTATATCCGTAATTATTACTTAAGAAGCAAAATTTTATAATTCTTAATAAATGCTTAAAATAAAGGAAAAAATATACGAAATTGTTTACAGGTAGTAACTATTATTCGCGTGAGTACGTTTACCAATACACACTCGTTTGTTCATGAATATTCTTCTCAGTACCGCCGACTGCGGAATGTGTGAAAAGCGGGCCGCAAAAGCGCGGCGCACACAAGGCGGGAATACTATAATTTTTCTTTCTCGCGATTTACAATAAATCGTGAGGTGCCTGCTGTGCCGGACAATGTCGGCGCTTTTCTCGGACGGCAACGTCTCGCGCACTTTAAAATCAATCGAAAGCATCGAGGAAAGTGCCTCGCACTGATCCGCGTCGATTTTTCACTCATCCGACGACGAACTTTCTTCTCAGAGTTCAAGGGGACGCTCTCTTCGTTCATAGCACCGTCGGATCAAGGAGGTATTATCCGTCGCGGCTGATTACACTTTACTCCGAAATGGCGGTCATCTTCAAGGACTCAGATCAAGCCACTTGAAAATGAAATAAACGTACGAAAAGATGTGAGAGCTACTTATTTTACAGCCACTTTGTCTTATATTTGATTCATTAAGATTCATTGGTCCGATAGACTATTATTAACGCAAGAATACACACGCACGCAATTAGGAATACTATTTGAACCAATTACATGACCAATTACATCTGTTCCAATTACAACTGTTCCACGTGAAGAGCAAAATTAAATGAACCAGAAACAACGAGTTATCTATTTTCAAAAGCAAGATAAACACATGAGAGAATATCTAGCATATATCTGTTTTCCTTACGTTGCTTGTTCCCAAAATTGGTTAGTTTTTAGATAAGAAAATCTTTTTAGAGTGAGACATGTTTTTATCAAAATATAATTTTAGTCTTCAAGTCTCAGTTTCTGACTAGGACAGACAGAGACGATATTCTACAATAGCAAAGCGCGTATTCTAACATTTCATTTCTTATTGTATGGATTATACAATACAGGTATACTGTACAATCTATATTAAATAGACTTTCTATTATCTGACATTTCGATTTCCGGACATGTCGAGATGTGAGTTATGCAAACGCGCCGTAAGGAAGAGAAATAATACAGAGAAACACAAACCTCAATCATCTATTTAAATAACAAGTTTAGCAAATATGCACCATATTCGGTCTCTTAGATATTTGATTAGTTATGCGGACGTTCTAGTCCATTTAGTCTGCAAATTTTGCAATCTAGCAATCAAACATTATTCCAGATTCGTCTACGCTAGATTCCAGTATTGGTTCTCGATCTCGATCTAGCTTTCGCGTCCACGTTTAGGAATATTCAGGAAGACATGAGCGCAGCGGATAAGAAACTACTAAAGACCATTGGACCATGGTAGTGGACCGCGATGCTGGACCGTCGCGCGTCGCGCTTGAATGATCATCGGCGAATACCACCGCCGCCGCGCCGCGCCGCGAGGAGAGACACGCTCGAGCGGATCATCGCTCAGACTAATGAAGGATTTCGCCGGCTTTAGCGGGACGAAGCTTCAGCGATGCACTCGATTCGGTAGATATCTCAGCGCCGAGCGTAAACAATACGGATGTTGTATATCTCTCAAAGCTCCGTTTTGCGATCAACCGAATGTGAATGATCCGTTTAATGGCTGAGTAATAATAATTGGAATTTTTATTTTATTCGCGCAGAAGTGGAGATAATAAATTAAACTTTAAACAGTGTTCTCTATGTGCAGAACGCATATTTTAATTATTACTATACTATAAGTTATTACTGTATATATATATATA
>VBVR01000757.1:0-41780 GCA_011638315.1 Tetramorium parvispinum | reverse complement strand
GAGACAGATATTTTATTAATAATAATATAATATTAATATTATATTATATTAATAGTAGTAAAATTACATCTGATATTCGCGTTCAAAAGCAGTACGATATCATGATCATAAAGAAACCTTTCAGCGTCGTAAGGAGATATCATAAAACATCAGCATCCATTTGTACCAGACCGGAGTATTAAAAATTACACGGTAGTTAAGTCAAATGACAACACATAATCTTAAAGAGAATGAGAATTCGCATTTCTAAAACGTGCTTGATTTTGTTAGATTCTGCCGCGTTGCAGTCTCTCTCTCTCTCTCTCTCTCGAGAGAGAGAGAGAGGGGGGGGGCTCATTGTCCTCCACACAATATTACACAGTCATCCTCTCGACAGAGACTATTCTTTCTCTCCCTCTTTCTCAATCTCCTTCCACTTTTCTTCGTGCCTCGTTTCTGCCGCGTTAGTATCTAGAAAATACATGTACGCACACAGCACAGACGTGCTGGGTACCAAGCATGTGCAGTGACTTATGTATCCGCCGACTCTCCGGAGCCCGGAGGTGATGGCAGATGCTGGGCGAAACCGCGTGACCGTAAAGCCTGGATTCGGCGTTGCGTTATGCGACCGATGCATCTAATAACGCCCCAGGTCTTTCCACTGCAGCGACTGGCATCGCGATCTTTCATCTCGCAATATATCTCTCCGCGCTCAAGTTACGGCACCCACGAAGCAACCGGCTACGAACGTATCGCAAATCATGAACAAAGGAAAACAAAGTATCGAGCGCAAACGTTATAGGTGTAATTGCAACGTTGGGCCAAACAGAGTACAGTAGATTTAAACAGCACACAAAGTAAATCGTAAAGTAAAGCGGTAAATCAAGTCGAATTACAAGTTTGATACATTACTCGCGCGACTATAATTTTCCTAACTTTTGCATAAAGTTGCAGATTATTTGTTGTGATATGTTCAGAAATTGGAAGCTTTGGGCAAATATATTTTTAAAAATAATTATTAAAATTTTAATAGCACAAATTAAATATCTTTAACGCAGAACTGATTAAAGCTAATTTGATAAAACATGAAAACGAGTCATTTTAATACAAATGTATTAGAATATGAAAATATCAAAAAGATTAAAATTTAAGAATATTAGAAATTCGTCAGAAAATTTCATAAAATAATGATAAAATAATTTGTGCGTAAAAAACAAACTGGATCAATGCACGATAAAAAGAAATCGGGATATGCAAGCCAGTAATTTTATATAAACATTCGTAAATAAACGATTAAATTTTAGTATATGTAATATATGCATGAGTGAATAAAAAACATTACTTGACGTTCAATAATTCGTTGACTCCCATTTTGACGTAAATTAAAAATTTCAGAGTTCCGTGTTTATATGTGTGTATGCATGTGTATACAAAATATTATTATATTTCGCCTTATAATCACAGGCGATGCGGAACGTGCGCGGATTTTTTTCCGATGTCCGTTCCTCTGTTTTATCTTTCCTGTATCTACCATTCGCGTGTTTCCCCTGCACGTCATAACGATTATGATTAATGCCATTTCGATTTCATCTCCTCCCCATGGCGTCGCCGTACAATAAGCACCTACTGATCGTACCAGGCTTGTCGCCCTTCGATTGTATTCACAGTGCGACACCCCAGCTCCATTCCTCCTTCATCCCCCCCCCCTGATGTAATGCCGACACCCTCCTCACCCAATCGTGTCCATATGTTTTGAGCATTCTCGGCCCTATATACATAAGCTCTCTCAAAGAGTGAGCAAAGGATTCTCTAAACAGCACGAGGCGCAACAACCGTGCTCGCGTGAAGGTAAATAAACTACTGGACCTAGGGAAAGATTTCATTTGCATTGCCACGAAGACGAAACATTCGGAGACAATGATCCACAGTACGCCACGCGACGCGGAATACGCCAGATGCGATTCGTATACACGGAATATATTTTTAATACGTACGCTTTATTCGCGATTCGCGCGCGCGTGCACGCGCACACGCGCAAAATTACGCGTTTCCGGCGCCGTTTCGTCCGGCGTAAGGGTATTATTATTTCACGAATATATGTATATCTGGGAGGGAGGGGGAGGAGGGCCAGCTTTTTTCGCGTCGCCTCCCATTCGCGAAGCCGTAAATTTGCGTGCGGCCGAGCGCGCTCAGTTCCGCTGCCCTTTTTACACGTGCGTGTCGAACACGCGCCGTGCATCATCTCGCCCACGAATAATCCTTATCTTTCCGGGAGAACGACACACGAGGATTTGCGCAAAGCGGTAAAAACTCGCGCCTCGCGCGTACCGATCGCATCGTTAATCGCCACCTCGGGCGTTCGGCCTTTAACCGCTTTACGAGGCAAACTCCGGGGATTATTTACAACCTGCGCGATATCCCGGGAACGCGACGGGCCGAGCGAGCTTCTCGAATAAAAATTTTGGGGAATTGTTTTCAATATTCACGCGAATATCGGATAATGGCGTGCGATGAACAGCCTCTCTCGAGGAAAGAAAAGTTAATAAAACGTGGAAAAAAAGAGAAAAAAGCGGCTTTATAAACGCAATTTTGTTCCTTCTCTTTTTCTCTTCCTTTCTGTCTTCTCTGAGCTGTACTGAACATCCATTCTCAGCTCGGAGAATAAATTTAACGAACGGTGAGCAGATGCAAAGCTTAAACATCAAATATTGAAAGTGGGATCAACGTACCTTCGTAAATATGATTAAAGTATATTTTCCAAAAGTGACTTCTTATTTATATGTGCCGTATTGCTCTGATCCACTTTCTTTTCACGGGAAATTCAATTCAAGAGGAAGTAATAGTCGCTGTTTTAAAACGAGGCGAATAAATAGTTGTTTACTGAAGCGATTGAAGAGATTTCTGGCCATTTAACTAGATAGAAAAACAGCAATTGCACATTTTTAGTTTTTCAATCTGCTTGAATGAAACGGTGTTTGTGTCTAAATCATTTATATCTTAATTACGACGACGAAAAATGAATGTTAAAAATAGAATTTAAACTTCTTAGCAATTTTCCGCTATATTCCGAAAATGAACTTCGAAGTTTTCTCCGAATCTCCGACTGAAAAGAGAAGCATTAATAACTCGAATCTTATTTTATACTCAACGATACTGATTATTTCTAATATTACAAAAGACAAAAATCGTTTTCCTTCGATCAAAACTCCTGTTTTTAGAGATGTCACTCGAGACGCATTTGCCACATTTCGTCGGCCAAATCAAATTTCGCGCGATCGAGTTGATTTCTGTTCCGAGTTCATTTAGATTAGATTGGCCGTGTAGATAAGGAGAAATCCGTTTAAATTGAATTTTGCGAGCATAGAAACCGCGCGGCATTCGTCGCGCCGGCGGGATTCGCGCCACGATGGGGACCAGACCGTCCGTCCATCGGTGGTGGGTTCTACCGAGCGGAAATCGATATCAGGCGCAACTTTCACCCTTCTCCGACTCTCTCAACCCTCCCGCGCCCGCAACGGCCGCGTGGAAGCCACCCTCCTGCACGTTCTATAAATACGCACTTGCGTGTCGCCGCGAAAAAGCGAGGTTTCTCTCTCTCTCTCTCTCTCTTTCTCTGTCTGTCTCTGCCTTTCTCTTTCCTTACCTATTGTCGAGTTCAGAATCTCATTTTGCGAGTCCTTTTCGAAAGCGACATTAAAGTCATTGCCACGCATGCTAATCTACAACTTCCGCCGAGGTAAAATCTGCATAAGTTTTCGTGTTACTACCACGGGCGATTATGTACCCTTTCAGAGATGTCATCGGTCTAAATAAATTCTTGGCACTTATACTAACGAATATCAGTCTTTTATCAATTATTACACAATATTTTGTAACTTCAATATTTTGAGCATCATTTATGTAATAATCAGATCATTTATATTATAGTAATAAAATATTAATTCAATTTAGCTAAACAGCTGTTAATCAGATATAAAAAAGGATTTCAATACTATCGTCCGGCCATTATTATTTGCGAAATGATTTATCTTCATATAATCAATTACGTTCGCATATAGATAACTCGTCAATCAATTCCGGTTTTAAGAGACTCGAGATGTCATTAATCTTCCTTTTTTCTTATTTTTGTCAGTGATCGACGAGAGATGGGCCGAGCGCATTAAGCATTGTTCGTGATGCGATCGACCGCTTCGTAGAGCGTGGCGATTTATGCAAAGGCCATTGTCCGGATGGTCGCTGTTTACACAGCGAGTGCATCGGAGACGGACGAAAAAGAGACATCGGAAAGAAAAGAGAGAACGGAGAGAAGTGAATTCAACGAGACGTGTGGGTGCCGACGAGAGGGATAGGCGGAATTGCCTATCGTTACGGTAATATGAGCGAGAGAAAGACGGGAGGGGAATGCATTGCAATTAGCATAAATAAAGTCGCGTACAAAGGCAATGCGCTCGTTACGTCCGATCGCGATTCGCGAAGCGGCGACATAGAAACGCGCGTCGCTTAGACGCATTAGATTCGCATCTGCCCGTAATGACGTAAGCCTAATGAATAGTCGGGATAATTAACACTCTTGGGAGCGACGCTCCTAAGTTTGCGGCGACAGAAATGTGTGAAGTGTATTATTCAATTGTCCGGAAATGCAATCCTCGCGTGCATGTCACTTTTATCTAATCATTTTTGAAGAAATTTTTCTCATAAAAATGTACACTAAAAAAATTTTGGGTAAGTTTATAAGATGCATTTAGTAATGCAATTTTTTAAATACTTAGTTATTATTACCAAATATAATAATAATAACAAAATATTTGATAATACTTATGATCACTTGATTCTTTGTAACATTATTTTGTCATAATGACCTATATGTTTATAGTTGAAACTATTTCACCAAGGTTTCTTCAATTATGGTAACTTTTATCAAGACTGGAGTATTATAACTAATTATAATCAATCTTATTTCAGTGTAGGTCATCTATGCGCACAGGTCTTTATATCTCAACAAAATGAAGATATTAAAATTGCGATTCTAGATCATGTAAAATTTTTTTTGCATTATTTAAGCCGATACTTTATCAATCATCGCTTATCGTTTCCGATGAAGATATTACTATTTATAGATATCCAGTTATCCAGAAATTTATTTTCTCGCAATTTCATCTCGCGTCATTTCTAATTACTTCATTCTGCTTCTTCAAGATCGTGACATATTACGAATCCAGATTATACTGGTTTTACGCTCTGTTTGCCCATGTCAAACGCGTCCACCGTCATTCCTTGCGGTTTTTAGCGAAAATTTTCATTTATTCGGCTTCTCGCAACGTACACGCGGCGGTGTATGTATGTACAACGTGCGTGTAGTATGCGTGAATCGATACGAGTCTACGTGTCGTAATCAACCATGTGGCGAGCTTCAGGAGTAGGGGTTCCGGTTATTCTGGTTCTGGCCTCTAAGTTTCGACCCTCCAAAAAAGCAGTCCTGTGCGGGGAGGGGGAGGAGGGAGAGAAAGGAGAGTAGGCGAAGCTGGTACGAGGGCGGGAAGCGTAATGAAAGGGGAGCAGATGGCAGAGACGACCGGATTGCTCGTAATCAGGCGCTTTGTAATTATTAATAATAATTATAAATATGACCATCTTTTTGCGAAAGTTGTCATTTCGCCTGCGGCGTTTGAGATACAAAAATAAACACGACCCTGAGGGTTCTCTCATAATCTATAATTTAATAAAACATGAGACTAATTTAATTATCCTGTTAAGCGAATTTAAATTGAATACATTTGCTAATTTCCAGTCGGACTAACTTGTCCACTAAATTCCCAGGTATTAAGAAAGATATGATCAACTATTATAACGTGTTATGTTCATTTCTACTAATGTAATTAAACAGAGATTAATTTGCGTTGATAAAAACGGACACAAACGTATATAATAAATTCTTAATCCTATTCCGAATCTGCAACATGATTTACTTATTATTTATCACGATATCCAAAAAGTCTAATTGATCACGTTTTAATCGTTCTTCAGTGGAACAATTGCGAGGGACAATTAAAAGTATGAGATTAATTTATGCGTGATACGGTATTTCGTGCCTTCCTATCGCACATTTACGACGAAATAATGTCGCTGTTACGCGGGATTAATGTAAACGCTTTTTACGCAACGTGGAATCGGACGGTTACGAGGATGCAAATGTGTGCTGCGGATTTAATTAAACGGACGGGCGTTGCGTCCCATAAAACATCCCCGGAAGAAATTTACGTCTTGATCCTGGGTCTTCGTATCCAGGGATACGACCGCCCGCGAGGCGGTTTCGCCGGCGAAACAAGAGTCCGCTGACCCACGTCGACCGGGATATAATTTCAACAAAATCACGAACCGTGACGCCGCGCATGTAAGAGCACAAAAGTGCACGGCACAAGTCGAAACGATAAAGCAAAGAGCTTCCGGCTCGCGCGTCAGGTGACCGCGTTGAAAACGGGCAAAGTGGAGGTCTCGCTGCGCGTGCACCGGCTGCCGTGCACGTTAATGCTAATGAAACTCGCAGGGCACTCTGTACGCGACTCTACGCTTCCGGTAAGAGGCACGGGATGACGAGACCTGCGTAAAGCGAGCAATAATGAAGTTCGCTTAAAGAAATGGCGCGTGCTCGCAGAAAGCAACGAAGCATTAAATCGTCCCGTAATTAGTTAATTAGCCGGTATGCGTGCGTTAATTTCGTCCGAGACGTTTTATTTATTGTTAGCGACCATATAATAGAAAAGAAATTAAAATAATGTTAACTCTCTACTGACAATCCGTTAGTTCGCTAATAATAAAGGCTTAAATGACTACATGTTATTCTATATTAAAGCCATTGCACGGTGCACATCTAAATATACTACATATTTCACTTGAACATTATCATTACGCTATTTGGGTAAGAAAATGTAATTAAAACAATGGACTTTCAACTAAAATAACAGGGTAGTAAAAAGGATAAATTACAATGGGTCTAAACTCAATTTGTACCTGTTGTAATTTATAAACGCAGCTGGTAGAGATGAAAGGTTTAAGAGTAAGACTCCGCCGCGGTTCCGGGGATCGTTGGTAAGGCAATTACGTGAAATGCAACACTTCGGGTTTCCTAATCCCATACTTTTCGTTTCCTTTCTCGGAATTGTCACGCGAACGAATAATTTGATCGTTCCCTAAACTCGATACAAATCGAAGCCCCGGCCATCGCGCGGTCGGTCGTGGGAATGCACCTGGTCGTTATCCAAAACCGTCCGCAGATGTTGTTCCCTCTCGAATTTGAAACTTTACTTTAAATAAAAAAAATATGATTACGCGCATGATAAAAAATGCGGCTTGTTTCGACTATTTATTTAAGGCTTCACGAATACTGTCTATAAGAAAATTAGGTTAATCCTATAATAGCTACGAGGTGGATAAAAAAAAGAAGCCATGCATTTCTATATGTATTTTACTTTACATCTCGAATTAAAAAAAAATTTATTATAGACATGTACGCATGAAAGTAAAAGGAAAGAGAAACATTTTATTTAAATTTCAAAATATCGAAAGTTTCGAGGTTCAAGGTTTATAAGCAGAATAGCAGCGACGAAACAAAAGGATAATATTTTTCAATGTCCTCCCATTCAAAATTCTCTTTCACGAGCGCTACATGTGCCGGGTATCAATTCGAGAGAGCGACGAACTGCTTACTTCTTTTATTCGCCATTTCGCATTCATCACCGGCAGAAGATAGTTATGGCTTGAGGCTGTGTCCACAAGAAGAGCGGTAACCAATTGGCCCCTAGCCGCGGCCTACGTTTATACAAAGCTCCCGTCGCGTTTCGTCCGCGATTTACGAGCGAGCCCGTTAAAAAGAATAGAAGGAAGCGAAGGAAGGAAAAGGAGATCGGAAATAAAGAATTATGAGGAATCAAGAATAATATTTTCATTTCTGCCAGTATATACGCGCGCGACTTTGGCGTTGCTAACAGGCTCGGCGTCATGGCAGTCGTCTTTGTGTACCCGAAATCCCTTCTCTACGAGAATAAGCTCTTGCCGATTTCACCTCTCAACGCTGGCAGTCGTTCGCGTTTGTTGAACGCCGACGGCGTCGTGAACGCTTTCTCGGTAATGACTAACATTTAGGTATGTATTATACACTGATGTTAGCCAGAGGAACGTAGTGACCGCCGTTTCCGCGTGTTCGATACACACACCTCGATTCCGAGACCGAGAACTCGTTCCCGAGTCTCAATCGTTACTAAAAGAAAACCCGCTACGAATGTAACCGGATGTATGTTATGCAGCCTTACAACGCTATCAATAGAAGGGAGATTGAGCACCATGTAATGGATGTGTTACGATCTGATTGGCTGCAACGAGATGCTGCAGCATTGACCATGATTAAGCCGTTTCCTTCTTTTTTTTCTCTTATTTAGATCGCGGTTGATCTAAGCGTGAAAGAATGTGGAGAAACAATCGTGTGGTTCCAAGTGTTATAGAAAACAAACCAGTAACTAGCCAAGAATTTTCGTTTCTGGCCAGTATCTGATTATTTTACTGACTATACATTGTTAAAAGTAATGTGTGAATATCACACGTTTTTGGCGTGTGACGTGTGTCCCCCGTTTTAAGGCGTCCATGAGTAAGTGAATTTTTTTAAAAATGTATGATAGTTACACGGTTTTTAAAAATTCACACACTCATAGGCGTCTTAAAACGGGAGACACCCATCACACACCGAGAAAAAAATATAGTATAACAATAAATATGATTAATTTATTAATTATATGCATCATTATGTTAACTATAATTATCGTTAGGAATATTATAAAATTGTGGTTGAGGCCAAAAGTAACTCTATTTTTTTTCTCAGCGTGAATATCGCACACTTTTGAGCCAAAAGTGTACGATATTCACACATTGCTTCTAAAAGTGTAGATACTGGTCAGTTTAAGCGACGCATATTTAGATAGTAACACTCTCCAGGTGGCTTTTTCGGACGGACAAGTATGCAAGTGCAAAAGAATCGACCCGAAATCTTTTCGCCATTTACGGGAGAAGCGATTCCGCTACACTGCAACTTTTCTTCGTCGCCCCGGCTTTCTATATTTCCTCTACGACCAGATGCTTCACGCTACGGTGAACCCCCGGTGATCCGTAATGGTCTCAGAAACGACGCGCGACATAAATTTCAAGTGCGTTCACGCATCTGCGAGCGCGGAGTATTTCGAACGAGTGTGGAGATACGCGAGACATGCCCCTTCGCGGCCGCGATATTTTCGCTCGGCGGTCGGTCGTAACGTGGAAATTGACTCTCAATCAATATTGCTGTCATTTACTCGCATTCCTGGACTTTTACAGGATCGAATGGATGAAAGAGAAATTCCTGAGAAAACTTCGCGCAGCTACTGAGGAACATCGCGATTACGTAAGTGAACAGCAATGACGCTCGATATAGACAGACTAATTCTGCCTATTTGAATTCCTGTCTATCAGAAATTCTAGATTGCTGATCCTCATCTCACGATATTGCTGCCATTTCCTTTTCTTTATCTATTATTTATCTCTCTATTTCATGAAGACAGCGAGGATGTTTGTCGAGGGACAACGTCTTAATTTCGTATTAGATGAGCGCTCGTAAATAGAACAGTGCAACAATGGGAACGGGGAAAGAAGCGAATATATAGATCGACATTACAGATTGAGAATTGTAACGGTACCGGATGTAAAGATACGTTTGGGTAGCAAAGTCACACGACGACGATCATCTCGAAAGGAGCCATGAATCTCAATGCATGATACGTGAACCGAATAACGGGGACGAAAGAATGGTTTCTAGAGCAAGGTGATAGCCGACACTTTCTTTTTCAATTAGCCGACTAATAAGGCGAATTAAATCAATTAGAGAAGAGTCAGCTGCAATGGCACCGGGCGCCGACACGCTTGCGTCTTCTTCGTTATTATCATCGTCGTCGTCGTGTGTTTGTAGTCGGCCAGGCGCGACGTCGCCAGTTGGACGATGCGGAGAAAGGAGAAGCGAATAAAAGAAGAGGAACACGGCTTGCTCTCGGATGCTGCTACGTAATAACGTTACATGCGAATCGCCCTCGTACGCTTTCCGCTCGATCTCCGAGGTTTATCGCGGCATAACGCGGAGATCGAAGTTACGATTCGAAGCGACGTAAGTGACAAAGCGATTCGTACTCGAGTTCTCGCCTGTTATCATCCCGACGGATTTATATCCCGACGGAAATAATTAAATCGCTGATAACGATGCGTAATTCGTCGCGTAAGATCGTAAACGTCTCCTGCCATCAAAGAGCGAGACGTCGTCGTTAATCCTTGCACTATCCACGGGGATTTGCTTCATGGCGGCGCAACGCTGACGGTGAAAATAAGGAAATATAACGGAACGGACAAAATCGTGAGCGCGCGCGATGAAAGCGGGTGAGACTCGCTCGCACTCTCTCGAGCGTAAACTCTGGAAATACAAGATCTTCGTATTTAATTAGCGACGGGCACGACCGACACGACTGCATCCTATGCATCCTGGCGTCGTCGTTACGGTTTATTTTGCGGATTATCTCGCGACAGTTGCGTATCTATAAAGTCTCATAAAGTCTCTGAAGCGCAAGTCCGCGTTATTGCTTTATCTGAGATGATTACATGACCACGTTTCCTCTTTTCCGCGGATATTACATGGAATGTATGGATATAAAAGATTTTTCAAATTTAGAACAATTTATGTTCATTTCTACCAATGTAGATTAATTTTAATTTTGGTTTAACTTACTTTCTATCTTTTTTTAGTCCTAAGAATTTGAAAAAGATGAAAAGTAAGTTAAACCGAGATTAAAGTTAATTTGATAGAAATGGACATTAGACGAATTGAAATTTTCGAGCGGAGTTACCGTCGTTCTCTTTGTTTACCTCAGCGTCACCATAGAGCCTCGTTTACGGAGATGAGGTAATTCACTTCGGAAAAAAAAAAAAAAAACAAACGATAGGTAAAGCCCCCATAGTGCGCGCTACGAGGGGTGTTCGCAGGCCCGTAACGATTTTTTTTCATCGCGTTAGGTGAGAGAAAGAGAGAGCAAAATGACGTTAACCGTTGCACCTGGTATCGATTAGAGAGCTTCACAACAATAATACAAACGGCAAACGGAGGAAAAGGGCCTAAGAACGGCCGAGTTTGATCTTATCGCGGCTCGATTACTCTTTGACTCTCCCGACGAGTCAATTAGGCGCGGAGAGATAAAAGCGGGCCGTTAATGATCCACGAAATATTTACTCTTGGAAAACATTATCGCCTCGCTGGCGAGGAAGTGCCGCGACGACCGCGAGAACCTATTCGAGTAAATTTCTCCGGAGACTCGTAAATTCATAACGTCCCGTTCCACGTCGTGTTATTTAAATGTCTGCACCACTACCTGGCATCCTTACGACCTTTTCGCGACCGGCTCGCAGATTCGAAATGCGATAGCGGCCGCAATTATTCGCGCGAGCAACGATGACGTAGGATCGGTGATACAATCGTCAAACAATAGGTCTATTAACGCCGCGCTTTCTACACCTGCTGTACTCGAAGCGAGGCATATGCGAGGCACGGACTCTCGCCTGAGAAAAATACGAAAAACCGTCGTGTTAGAAAGCGCGAGGGGTAGAGGCAAACGCATCCAGCGTCAACGATGTCGTAACCGCGCGGTCTGTTTTGTCCGGAGATAGAGAACCCGACACGCCGCGCGCCGCCGCGGGCAATATGGCCCAGATAAAATATCACAGCGTTACCTTGCACGGCTCCTTGCTCTTCGTACGGCAGAATCCGGGCATCTTGATGCCGCCGATCGGTATCTTCTTCTTCGGTTTCTGCTCCTCGGACTCGAGATCGGGCGCAGGTGCGCCGCCGGTGTGCTTCGTGTTCTCGGCGTTCAGCATCTTCTCCCTCTCCTCCTCGGCGATCTCCTTCTTGTCCATGCTTTTGTCCTGATCCGCCTGACTCATTCTCTACTCCTGAAATCGAGAGCGGAGAGAATCCGCGTTTAACTAAGCGGTCGTGCGCTAAGTCCTGTCGCGAATTCGACTTGACGCGCTGTCGCGACAAGAAGCTAACGTTGAAGATTAAGATGTTACGGCGGCAACGCGCCGGAATTTCGTCGCCGAAAGGGAGGTTTTAAATTCAACAAAGAGCCCGCGACTGGAGGCCCTTCTGTTTTCTGTTTGGGACATTCGGGCTATATTCCGAACTAATTTGACTTCTATTTCTTTCTAGATGTTGGCAACCACTTAACTAAAGCAAGAGTGTTCCGAATCGGTGATTATTTGTAAAAGTTAGTAGCTTGAACTCTTGCAGTTGCTTGTAACTAGTAAGTTTTATCTTCCTTTTTACATAATATAAAATAGAAAAAATAAATAAAAATAAAGCAATGATATTTGACATGACTTTTATAAGTTTTAGTAGTAGTTTAGTGAAAGGAGTGATGACAAAGATCTTTTTCTTGAAAAAAAAATGAATATTTAAAAATGTATAAAGAAATTTGTGAATTAAACACTTTATTTTTCTCCAAATTAGCAACATTATGATAGCATGAGTATGAGTATTTGCAGGTTGTAACGAAACATTCTCAGTTTAATTAAGGTACTGCTAACATCTAGAAAAAAATAAGCCAAACTAGTACGGTTCGAAATATAGCTTCGGTGCGCTAATCGCATTCAATTGTCATTCAACAGCTGTCACTTGCTACGCACGAGGATGGCAGCGGACGATAATTTCTCTTCCTCGTTCACCACTTCGAGGCATGGTAATCGGCCGCGAGGTGCAGCACCGAGTTATTGGATTACAATCGAGTCTTTATGCGAATTTCTTCGAGGTATTGCGAGACTTCTCGTAATATAGTTTGGAAAATAAAGTTTTCTCCAGCTGACGACGTCTTTTTCAACATTCCCCAACAAGAACTCTTTCGTTCGCGTGGCGCGGAGCATTATACCGAAACCACCTCCATTGGCTTGTTTACCTCGAATTTATACTTTTATCGCGAATCGATACGTCTCGCCTTGCAACATGACACTGCGGAGCAAGTGAGTACGTGCAGAAAAATCAGTATGCGCGAAAATAGAATCGCGCGACAGATAAAGACACCGCCCTCACTTTATCGAATTTCTTCTTGCAATAACGAACGATAAAAACAAAAATTTCATTGAAAATTTAATATTTTTTATGAAGCAATTTTTCGTAGTCGTCAATTTTTATTGTACTTGATATTCACTTCTCACTCGATGGAGTTTGATAAATCGTCAAAAATAGTTTCGTATGCAAAACTCCGGTGATTGCACTCCCATCAAAGGAGCGGCCACGTTCGATGTATAATGTATTACCGTGATTTACAGACGTGCGTGCATCAAACAATCTACGAAATGCCGTGCAGTCACCGTAGAGTACGGTCGCTCAAATGATTTAGCGCGCTACTCCGATCAACCAAATTTAATTTGATTTACCGCGGCTGGTAGAATCTCTCTATCGTCGTGACGCATCAGGACGACCGCAGTTAAGTTTATAAAAAGGGAACATCCGTAAACGTAAAATTTGAAATGGATATTTAGAGAGATAAGAATTTTAACGATATTTAACACTCATCTCTATTTCTAATCAATTTTTTTAAGTAGAAATTTTTATTTTATTACATTTAATATTAGTTATTTGTATGCACATTACGCTAACATCGTAATTTATTTTGTCAATCTTAACTTGACATTAACTTTTAACGAAGCGGAAACATGTTAACATTATACTATAGGATCTTTGTGAAATTGGTATACCGAAATGCGAATTTTTATAAAATTGATGACATTTAATTGTTCATAATTATTTAATTGTCCATAAATAATCATTTTTATGGACAAATATGGATAAGTACAGGCAATTGAAATCTTATATATATATATATTTTTTTTTTCTTTTATATATAGGGTAAAACGGGATAATTTGAATAGCGGGGAAAATTGGATAATAGTAAGCATTTGCGCAAATATAGTAAAACCCAGGACGCCGTAGAGACTACAATATATCCTCTTTGTTCTCAATCTCAAATATAAAACATGGTGTTTTGTGTTTTCCTTATATTTGCGCAAATGCTTACTATTATTCAATTTTCCTCGCTACCCAAATTACCCCAGTGTACCCTACATACAATTTAAAAGAAACGCATTTTAGGAATGCTCATAATGAATCAAGTCTTTTATTTTTATCTTTATTTTTTGGCAGTGTAGACAAAAAAATAATTATTTATGGACAAATGTGAACAATCAAATGCCATGTCAATATTGTGAAAATTCGCATTTTGATGCCAACATTATATGTACATATATAGATGTGTACATAAATTGTTAAAAGATGCACCGGTTTCGGCAAGTTTGTAATAGAATTATGCAAATTGATGATTATTTCTACTGCACAGAATGAAGAAATGCATACTATTGTATATGCACCGACTATCTACTAGTTCAAAGACCAGTGCTACACGATCGATCGGTTTAAGTCTGGTCGTGGCGACGCCGAACCGTGACGTTGACCTGTCGTCATCTTGAGTTTGGTTGCTCGATGCAAAATTTCTATACATACTATATGTATCGCACGAAAACTCGGAAGAACGATTTTTCCTTTCAATCATCGAATTCCTATTTCAAAAATCAATTTGGCAATGACTAGCTTTCTACTTAGCTATTCTGTTTACACTTTTATTAAATCGTTAAATTAGTATACATAAATACACATGAAATGTTGGTGACTTTTGTTAGCTCTACAGCATTTCTTTTTCGGATTTTCATTTGCGATACTTATTGTTACTTTTAAGAAAAACATCATCTATGATATTTACACTGAAGGAAATTATTTGGTTAAAATTATACTCGTTTTGTGAGAAGTAGTGTAGTGAACTTATATGGGATGATGTTGTTTACACATCCAGTATTCTGATAAACTCAATGCGCTTCATGATAGTCGATACCGAGTCATAAGTATCCAGACAATTCGGTAATCTTCTCTAGACGTGTGGTGTCTCAAGAGAGAAAGAGAAAGAAAGAGAGAGAATTTTTTACTTTTATTCAAAAACTCCAGGTTTCTTCCATATTTCTCATAATAGATATCCTGTTTGAAGAAAGCTCTTTATCCCGAGAAATATGAACGAGGGAACGTAAGCTTCTTTTTGATCGAAGACTAGAAAGTTCAGCAGAAAATTGTATTACGCGGACGTCTTCACCTTTGACTTTAAACATCGTAAAAAAACAAACGTGATATAATACAATCGCGTGAAAATTAGATAAAAATTAAACTATAGCGTACAATAATCAATAAATATGGAATATGGAAACGTGGTCTATTTTTTTTGTTGGCCAATAGACGCTTCGTTCTGCAGAAACGTGCGTAGAACATGACCACCGTGATGATGCTGTTCATTCATCGTCTGAATGCAGCCGAAAAGAAGGGTCGCATACTACAATAGAAGATTCCGTCCTTCTTCTGCAATTTCAACATCCCAAAGACTAAATCTTTTCAAAATCTCTCTGACGCGAAAAATCTTTCTTCTCTTAAAAAAAAAACCGTAACATTCCGTAACACAAAAAGAACGCAATTTTGAAATATTAAAAAATTTAACTTAAATAATTTTTGGAGCTCAAACTGATTGCTAGAATGTAAAAATCTTTTTGCATCTTTTATCATCAACGTGTTTGAGCGTCACTGATCAGAAATTCCAGATTACGTACAAAATTTAAAATTATTTCAATAAGACGCTACTTAAAAGTCCGATTCTTGTCTTACTTAATATTTTTTTCTTAATTTAAATTACCAAATCAAAATAACAAAAAGTTACCTAAGTAACTAAATTTTCAAATATTTCAGTGAAATCATTTTTTCCTCTCTTTTTGCGATTCTCATGATTTTTCCCTCCATTTTTCTCTAAATCCTAAATTCGTGCCTGATTTCATTCTGCACACACAAAGCATAGTTGTATTTGGTGTAATTAAAACGCATGGATCTTGCAGTTAAGAATCTTATTTCATTAGAAAGCAATAGCATTATCATTTGTTCACGGATTAATAAATCGAAACGACTTGAAACAATCGCGACAATATTTTTCGGCGTTAATCACGCGTATTAATTGCGAGGTTTTCGTGCTGGATTCTGTCTCTATTCATTTACGCGACACCGGGATCACGTGGATTCGATCTCGCAGAATTAGATACTCGATTCCGAACGTGTCGCCGGCGGGCAGGTGAGAGGTAACGCCGAGAGGCAGCCGCCATCCGCAGGATTTCGCACAACGGCACCGCACGGGTCGCACTTTCGGCCATAGCAGCCGGCGATCGCGGGATAAATCGTGCCGCTCGAAGTAATCGGACTCGTAGGCCGCGTCAGACCATTCACTATCCCGAATAGAAAATCGCGCCCGCGAAAACGCGTATCGAGCGCGGGCCGAGAAATTGAATGAGACTGGGGAAAAAAATATTCAGTCAATCGAATCGCAATCGGCTGTGCGAAACTCTTTGAATGTCGCAGCACGTACTCGCGGCGTATCGATAAAACGACGCGACTCACATCGGCGAGTGGCGTTGGCGCGCGCGCGCGCGAGTACGAACGCGGAAACAAAAGCGCCGGGAACTCACCCCCTCGGAGACGCGCCGATGGACGCCGCTATCGTTCTCCCTCGCTCACTTTCGCACGCACAACGTACGGTGGCCGGGGTTTACGAGACCATAAAAAAAAAAAAGAAGTCGCCGTCGGATCGTCGATCGATGTTGTGCGGCGTTCGTCGTCTTCGGATACGGCGAGCGGCAGATTGCGTCGCGGTGCCTCGACTTTTCCGTTGCAACCGACGCCGCGAAATTCGAAGATGAAGGATCGCACCACTCGCACAAAACTCTCCCGAGGACGCCAAGCGCGCGACTGCCGCTACCGGCGCTACGGTAGCGTCAACGTTCGGCGCTCGGCGACGCTCGGCAGTCCTCGGCGGTGGTCGGCGGTCGGCGGCGGCCGCGGCCCGCTCGGCACTATCGTTAGCATTCTTGCCATCAGTCGCGCACCAAATGTTGACCGACCGTCGAGCGCGCAGAAAATGACACCTATGTGTGGCCGAGACGCAATCATACATACAGGGTGAATTTTAATGGTTGGAACAGCTTTTTACCATGAGAGCTGGACTACACACACATATTTATATTACACTTAGGCATTTAGTATACATGAACGGTCATTATAAATACATATGTATACGAATCAATGATCCGTAGACGATAAGTGATTATTGAAGAAGAAGGATATTTGGCTCTGAATATTATTGCTTTGAAATTGACGCGCGATGAAGGACGAGAATTATAGCTTACTGTAGCTTTCGCTGGACTAATTATACATACATAGAAATTGATTCTTTAAGTACTTGTGTAATTTATCTTAGGTTGTATATTAATAATATAAATTATACATAATTAAGATACAATAATTAAATATTGGTCCAATATTCCCAGTGAGAAATGGATGGTCAAATCGATGTCTTTTGCGTCGAAAAGGCATCAATTCGATGTCAATTCGATGTCTTTTCTATCATCATTTCTCACTTGTAAGGTGGACGTTTTGTCTTATTTAGCCAATCTAATAATTATTGAAGCTGCATTTAATGTATAGCCAATATTGGCGTAATATTGAAAAATATTGGCCAATGCACTTCCAATATAACCAATATTAAGCCAATGTTAGCCAATGTATAGCCAATATATTGTGCTACTAGGGATTAGTTTATTACACAATATACATTGTATTTTAAAATTTATAATGCTAAAATTTTTCTGTGTGAACGTTCCTGTCTGGGTATACCTGTATATAAAAATAGTATTATTTACAAACCTGTATATAAGTATACCTGTATATAAAAATAGAATTATTTACAAACAATATTTAATTAACTTTTTCATTAAAAATGAATAATCTAAACATTAATTATCTTTTTTAATTACCTATTTTTGCCAATTTTATTAATTTTTGACTATTTATTTCTATTAAAAAATCTACTAAAATTATTTGACAGCTCAATGAATAAATAAAAAAACAAGGAATTCTATTAAGAACTGAAATCTCTCAGCTCTCATAGATTAAAAAAGAATTTAGTCAGTTTTGATAAAGTTAAGAAGAAATTAAAAAATAGGAGTGTAATAATATTGGGAGTGTAATAATAATGGGAGTGTAAGAAATAAGAATAAGACAGCGTAATATTATCGAAACGCACACATTTTCGGGCGATAAGCTTCCGATAAGAAAACGAAACTCATCGAAGCGGTCATTAAGAATAAACGTTTGACGTAAGAAATCTACAGTAAGTACTTGTGTACTCATTTGAATTGTTATGTATTATTGAATTGTCAAAACATACAGGTGTTTTTAGGCGTGGCATCTTGAGGAACCAATAAACGATTAAGATAAAGATTGACAAAGGCTGCGATAAAAAGACCTTCATCAATCATCTGCGTAAATATGCCAAATGATATTGTCATTGTGGCAAGTCAATCATTGGCCCATTCTCGTACTTAGATTAACAAAATTCCATTTCTTATCGTAACGAATAGAATTCAAAACATATTTGTGCTATATGATATGAATCTATATCGCACCATATGATACGCATCCATATTACAAAAATCTTTCTCACAATCAGTATTGCGAGACGTTGAATCATATAAATGTTTACGTCATAAAACACGCGATGTGTGATTACGTCAAGCAACAATATATAATAAAGATCCTTTTACATCTTTAGTAATTTTGGTAAGTGAAAAAAAGCGAGAATAAAAAGGGGTTTTAAAGAAACTCATATAATTATGACACATGAGCAAATAAATTTTATGCAATCCTTTATTATTATTAAAGACAACATTTACAAAATATAGAAATATATGTTAGTTAATGTACTGTATAATAAAATTTACATGTATGTATAAAATTTACACTAAAGGTATTTACAGTAGATGCGTCTAACGTAAATCTATATAAATATATGTTCCAACATATACAGGTGTGTACCAGTCGTCATTATTATGCATAAAATTTACGTATAACGTATAACGTATGATTATGTTAGAGGGAAAAAGCAATCTCCCTACAATAATACGTGAAACGAAAAGTTTAAACTGTTGTTTCCTTAAATATCAGCGCAAGTTTTTAAACACAAACAGCACAATTTCTAAAAAAATATTACATATAGTGAGCTTTACATATACTTCTAAAAAAAGATTTCACATAGTTTTACATATACTTTCTTCATAAGAAGTCATCACAAATATAAATAAATATAAATATTAATTTAACTCGGTCTGTATAAATTATTAAAAGAATCATATATATGTATATACAAATATACATATTTTTTAATGTGTACATGTGTGTAAATTATGTATACATAGACATAACTCTTTTAATATATAATAATATATGTATATTCGTGTACGAATGTGTGTATGTGTGAGATGTGTGTGCGGTTAAGATCTTAGATATCTTTTTTCATTCGTAGTTCATTCGATGACTAAACTCCATGGATGTTCAGGTACAACACCGTACTGTATTTCCAACAAGTGTTTCTTCAGCCTTTGATAAATTGCATCAGGTTGTTTCATTGTCGGTATATGTAATCCCTGACCTTGGAAATCAATATAAGATACGGGACTAACTACACATGCTGTTCCTGCTCCGAATATTTCCAATAGCTAATAACAAAGAAATCAATTGTAATAATAGACAACGCGATAAGGCGGAAGAAAGAGAAAAAAAAAGAAAGTTGCTTATGCAAATCTTACCCTGTTTTCTGACAGTAATTGTACAATTTCTTTCATCGTAATAGTCCTTTCCGTAACTTTAAATTGATTCCATTGCCTAGATAAAGTTAAAAGCGAGTTTCTCACAATTCCGGGTAAGATCAAACCGTTTAGGGGTGGGGTAAGTAATTCTCGTTCTGCAAGAAATAATAGTAATCGGGTCATTAAATTAGGTCATTCCTCTTTATGGTGCTTTTCAAAAATATTTTATAACAAAAATTCACCAGAAAATGGTGAATTTTTTACCTCCATTATCATTTATGTAAACAACGAAGATGTTCATAGTGCCAATTTCTGTGAGTTCATTGTTTTCTCCATATAACCACAGTACTTGCTGTAAACCTTTCTCAGTTGCTTCCTGTTGAACGTGAATTGTAGGTCCGTAATTACTACCTACTTTAGAATCACCACAACCACCAGGCCATGCTCTCGTATACTTAGGATCTGCAAGCAGGGAAATCCCGACTTGCTGATCTGTAGATTTAAAGTAAGCTCCGACGGGAGATAGAATTACATACAATAAAGCTGAATCCGATGTTGCGACGCCAAGCGTAGGCTACATAAACATAAGAAAAATGCGTTTTAAGTTAGCTTCTAAAAAGGGTAAAAAATTGCTCTTAAAATGCAAAAATAATCACTTAAAAAGATATTTTATATATGCATTAATATATTGTTTATATATTGTTAACGATTTAAATTTATATTTCTTTTTATATTCTATTTATTTCGTAATATTAAAGCAAATTTTTAGTCTATATGTGTATGGATTCAAAACATGTTTGTTAAAATACATAGGCTATCACATTAGTTGCAACAGAGAAGAGATTAAATAAAATTTAGAATGCTAAATTAGATAGGGAGAGAAAGAGAAAGTTGAGTATGGATGGATAAAGAAAAGATAAAAAAAAGAGATAAAAAATAGGAAGAGAAAATGAAACAAGGCAAAGCACAGATAGTGAAATTGTGAAGAGAGATAGAAATAAAGAAATTAGGTTTAAAACAAATAGAATATAGGAAACGATTATATTAGTAAAGATTAAATGAATGAATGAAATATATGAAGGTATGTGATTAAAGATTGATGTAAATCATATCTTACTTTTTGGCTGCAAGTTGAAGTATATAAACTATTATTATTATTATTATATGTTGTTATGTTATAATATAAATTCGAAAGTTTATTTTTTCAGCTATTAAGCTAATTTATTTCATCATCTATACCATTTTCATCAGACTCAATATTAGACATGTGACCGTTTCAAGGTCATAAAAATCATGAAATTACAAAAAAAAATTCTCTAAATGTGCTGTGTTATCATTCAGTTTAGTAGATACTCTTGGCAATACTTATCTTGCAGGCAGGAAGTCAGAAAATGAAGTTGAATAAAAAAGATTTGACATGTTAACATAAATAAATGTGATTAACACTTGTTATTAAAGATATTTTTAAAAACACACAAATAATAAGTTAATTAAAAAGTTGTAATAAAAGTAAACGGTGCGCAAAATTGAAAATTAAAATAAAAAAATTGATGGAGTTTTTATAATTACGTATCGATATGATAAGACTTGATATGATAATTTATGATACTTATGTGACGTTCGACTTTTGCCATATCAAATTTATCGGAAAAGAAAGAGAAAAAAAGAGAAAAAATCGTGATAAGTCAAGACTATATTCAAATAACATGATTGCCGGGGCATGCATCGTCTCGTATGTGTAACATGTGACCATGCCAACAAAAGACTGTGATTCCATTTATCAAGTATTATCATTAAGTATTGAGAAATTTAACGATTACTCTCGCGCTCGTCGTCATATAGTGGTCTTAATGACGTCCGTGACATAAGTAATATGTGAGCACTGTTTCCCTGATTGTGTTTGTAACTTAATGTACAAACGGCTGTGCAATTGCATTATTTATTGTAAGTTATTGTTACAATGCAAATTTTAACGATATAAATACTAAATGCTAGAGCGCTATCCAGTGACACATTAATATACATTGATTTTTAATGATAAAATGATAGAATACTTACATCGATGCCTATAAGCGTAGGACGAATGTAAAGACTAGAGGCGGTAGAATGTGGAACCCATTCTTGATCTATACTAATCAATCTGCAAATGCACTTAATTAATTCTTCTCCTCTGAAAGGAGGCAGACCAGATCTTATTGCTGAATTATTCATTCTCTCCATATTTAGCTCTGGCCTAAACAACCTTATTTTGCCATCAACACCTCTATAAGCTTTCATACCTTCAAACAACTGAGGAAAGATTTATACATGTGTTACTACTGTCAAATTAAAGCGCACAGCAGGTATATCACCTCCATAATAATTAGTATACGTACAAGTCTAACAATCTTTGCATATCCTACAGTTTTAAACATGTTACATGTACATTTTGAATTTAATACATCTACTATCACAGATGATAGTAAAATACCCTTCAAGATCTTGATTTGCTTATCGCTTGAATATTTTTTGATAGAGGATATTGCAAGAATTTCTTTACGGGAATTTAATCTGATAAAAGAGGATTTATCAACTTCACTTAGCTACACATCTTAATAAATAATTCTATTCGATCGTGCTACATTAATAAGACATAAACCGTTGACATGATAAGCACTACCGAAAATTATACTCATAATTAGATGTAGCAACAAGGCAGAAATAAATATTAATAAATCTTAATTAAATAAGCAACATATTTTGTAAAGTTTCTTCGATATAATAATGCAATAAAAGAAAAGAGGATAAATCACTAAATACAAATTAATTTTCGTGTAATTTCTGAAATATAAAATATGATATATACCTCTACAGCATAATGAAGTACTTTTGCAGCTGGATGAAGAACTATGTTTTCAACGGGCATAATTTCTGGTGCCTGCCAGCCATTCATGCCTTCGTAAAAATGTATTTTCAGCATGTGATCAGTGAAATATTTTCCGAATGAAAGCTTATTAACGTCGGGCTTAGGATTTAATTGATCCGGACCAGCGAGGCGGACAGATAAATCTGCGTACTGCAAATAAATTAGACTTTCACTATTATTCATATCAGATTTAATTACTCATCAATCATTATCACCGTGACTAGTAAATACCTTAAAGAAACGTTGCGGTTGTACAGAGTTTTTGTCTTTAGTTTTCAAAGAAGAACCCCATCTAACGCTCTGCTGCAGCTGATTCGCAAAGCATAAAATCTAAAATAAGAACATGTACACTTATTTCTGCTTGTAATAGATAATATCTTCATATCTTTAAAACATATTTTCGCAACGCGATAAATTAAAAATTTTTGATAACCTTTTGTTTAAAACATGCCATACGTCTACATGAATAATTTGTTATATAGAAAGTAGCAGCAAGACTATAAAAAAATATGATGATTATGGCCTCGTCACACTTTGGACAGATATGCATTTTGAAAGGAAAATTAGAAAATCAGCAATCTGTTATGAAATTAGATTATTAGTTAGAAAAATACGTATTGATAAGAGAAATGCACGATCGTAATTCTGTATTTACATCGACACAAATATCAGCTAAGCATTACATACTTGTTTCATCATTCTAGTATTATACGCGAAATGATTATTTTTAATATTTTTAAAGAAGTAAGGAAGATCGGGATCAACAAAGAGTTGATTGTCATAAATTTTATAGTTTGTTCGACAAAGTTCAAATGACAAAGCGTACTCTTGTTTAAAGTTGCTGATGCAATAATAATTTACTGTATAAAATGATTTTCTCCAAAAGCATCGTATGTAATATTTATAACGACTTTTTAAAAACTTTTTAAAAATATAGTAAGTGCAGTTTTTCTTATCTCGTTCTTTTTTTCTTGTTTTTTATTGTTACTTTCTGGCATTATTGATTGCAATTTCCTTGTAGTCACTAGTAGGAAATGTTTTAGATAATTTTTACTGTATTTGTAATTAATTATTCTTGTAACAAGTTTTAATGACTTTGGCTAAAAATGTTCATGTAAGATAGATTGATTTAAATAAGCTGAAATTCGTTATTATGACAAATAATAATTGATTTCAGTCTGAATTGTCTTGAAAATACTGAAAAGAAGTCATAGAATTGTTAAAATCCTATATAAAAATAACAGTCCACCAATGTGATTTTTAGCCGTGTCCAAAAATCACTAACTAGTTACATAAAATTTAATGAACTTATTTTTTCCGTGCACTTTAAGCACTACGATAACGTTTGCAAATTAGCAGGAAATTCAATCAATTTGCATCAAAACCGATGCCATCCATGTCTCGTTGTGACTTGTGTTTTACTTAAAAAACTTGCTGTTCATAAAATGAAAGCAAATTAACGCCAAAAAACGCGCAACATTTGCTAATCTATTAACAAACAAACAGTTGGGCAAAACTATATACGTTCAGGATAATAGTAAATTGACAGCAAATAGAATAGAAACTTATCGTTATGTAACTTGATCATTCGATGCCTTTTTAAATACCATTAAGTATTACCTTGACAATGAGTACGTTTAAAAAATGCATATATTATATTTCAAGGTATTTAAAAACATCAGATGATCGAGTCTTTTTACATGTCTTTTTACGTGTCTTTTTAAATGTCTTTTTAAATGTCTTTTAAATGTCTTTTAAATGTCTTTTAAATGTCTTTTAAATGTCTTTTAAATACCTTTAATATCTTCAAGTATTATCTTAAATGTGACATATTTAAAGTTATTTAAAAAAGTTGAATGATAAAACAACGTAGTAGTAAGTCTTGTACGTATTTGAAAATGTATACTCCCTTGCATATGGGTTGATTGTCATATCTTCACAGCTTTATATAAATTAAATAATTTTTTTGCAATAATGTAATCAAGAGTAATATATATTTTTTAATATTTAAGGGATGTAGAGGTGTTATAATGTGTTACATACACGTGTTTATATGTAAAAAAATATTGCATTTATTTTTTACTAAAAACTCAATATTTAAAAGTTATGACAATTAGCCCCGGATCTCTTTTATAAAATAAATTAAAACAATGTGTCTCATAAACTAAACTTTACTGTGTTGAGCTTGTATTAATAGTGCTCGCATGCATGATGGAAGAGAATTAAAAGTTGTTTAAATAAATCTTCACTTTTTAAGAAAGCCAAAACTTTTTTGAAACAATAATCAATAACATTCTTTCTTTCTGAGGATATATATTTATTTAAAAAAGATTGTAGTATGCACAGACTGAATGTCAGAAATTTTGTTAAAATGTTATTTTTCAACAAAAAAGACTTCATAAATTTATAAATTTTATGTGGTATAAGATTTAAGATGAAATACGTACTACAAATAACATAATAAAACAAAACAAAATAAAAAATTCTATAGGACGAAGCGTTACGACGCGTTATTAATATTAGAAATATAAAATTCTTGTTTATGTCATTTCTAATTAAAATTTTGTTTAACTATCGCTTGTTTTATAAATAGTAAAAAAATCTTCGTCGAAAGAATGCGTTTTGTCTACTGATATCATACTTGTTATCATCCTAATGAAAATGATATTTCAACATTAATCTCGATGACATTAACACGACAGTAACATTTCTATAATAGTTATATAGAACGTTAAAATACTGCTGCAGTATTATTGGAATATACTGTACCATTTGACAAAAAAAAATTTTAATCTATATATTGCATGATTAGTATATTCTGTATTATCTAATAAAAAAGAAGAAAGCACATCACTATATGCAAAATGATTATAACAGCAATAAATGTCTTTTGCGCAACGTTACTCAATAAATTGGCATTAGAGACATACATATATTAGATACATATATTCGATATGTATTTAGAGAAAGTATAAAATTATAGGCCAATAGGCATATAAAATCTATACATTGCAATCAATGTCACTCATCGGAAATTCTGCTCGATTGGACGAACCTAACTTGATTAAATTGAAATCGAACGATCTGCTGACGTTGGCACAAATATTACTCTATTCATTTTATTTTTAATTAAAATGGATCTTTACATTTTTTTATACTTTATCATTTTCCTTTTTTTTCTCTCTAAAACTCGTTCTATATGTAATTAGGCTTACGCCAATTTAATATTTTCATATTTTTACATAATATTGATATGATATTGTATCATCTAACTAAATTAATAAGTAACTTATAAATTTTCATCCTTAATTGATATATTTTCTGAGAAAATATCTATATTTTTGGGTATCTTATAATATATCGTAAATTCATCGATAGATTTTATCCCAGAAAATATTAAAAATAAAAGAAATACATGTATATATTACTGTACATAACATATGCATGTTTAAAATTGATGTAAGATCTACTTCTGTTGAATATTTTCCATACACTTTAAATAGGTACCAGACATTTTAATAACGTCATAAAATTATTTTTCTGCTTCATATAATATTTCTATAATTTTACTCGTAAAATGTTTTAAGACGTCTTTTGTTAGTATTATATTGGATTATATTTATACAAAGTAATCGAATTATCGTATCGATAAATTATATAATATACTAATGCCGATGCGTATAAAACTTATCTTAATTCAGATTTTATAAAAGATTCTATTTTTTTTAGAAAAAATTTTTCAAAATTTTTTGACTGTTTAAAATAATAGAATAAATCTTATAATCTTATGCATTACATTATTACAACATGCGTGCATTATATGTTGATTTTAAACGAGATACGTAATCCATGTGTATCCATATCGTGAAAGATATAAAATAAACGATAAAAAATGCGACGTTTTACCGTTGTTATAAAATTATCTTCTCATCAGTTTTTTGCTTTTGTACATTAAGAATATTTTAAAGCATCTCAGTAATTACCTCGGATTATGTTTACATCAAAAGATTAAATTGTTATATCAAGATATACAATAATGCGCTAAGAAAATCTTGATACACAAAGATCACAATAACATGAATTTATATATGATTTACATGGAGTGTTATTTAAAACGTTGCATGATTTTCATTACGATTTAACGAAGTTCAATTTTTAATTAATGATTACTCCTTTCTTAAAATTTAGATAAGTTTCCGATCTGAAAGTACATTTTTGTTTGTAATTTTTATATTTTTCTAATTTTGAATATTTTAATATTTATATCTGATGAACAAAGTAATTGTTTCTTAATCTAATATTTTTTTTCTTATTTTATCTAATAGTTATAAAATAAATTCAAAACAATATTCCAGCAGATGTATACTTTTACAATTTGGATTTTATGATGAATATAAAATATCGTTCCATTTCAACGCATAATGTTTGTTTCGTAATAAAGTATAATCACGGCTCATTATATTTTCTAGAGCAAAATATTCTTACTTATCTTTTCAATATATTTAAATATCGTATGCACAATGCAATCAGAAAAATTTAAATCGATCGTATAACGCAATCAAATAACTTTGACATTTCAAATTCATCTTTTGATTTGCATATCCGAATGAAAATAATTATATTAATATTCTTATTCTAAAATCTATATTTTAAATTTCTCAAAAAATATATCTCTTAAATGTTTGTTTCAAATACGTGTATTTAAAATATAATAAAATATAAATGCCCGCAATATGTCTATAGCGCAGTCTTTCATTATCGCATATTTGAAGTATGTAAATCGACAATTATCGTACAATTCTACTGGAATTTCCCAGCCAGTTTCTAACGAAAAAAGAACATATAGAAACGGCACAGGGGGAAGACCGACGGATCTGAGAGGTCTAAGGGCAACTTTTATCAAGTCCCGATTAATCTGATCGCCGATTAATTTCGTTATGACTAGCTATTGGCTAATATAGTGAAATTGGCCAATGGCTCTGCTGGAATCAACGGAATTAACCGGCAATTAGGTTAATTGGAGCTTGGTAAAAGTCGCCTTAAAATTATTTCCCGTTCTGGAAAGTTCTCGCCGAGTTTTGCGCGACCGTTTGTTCCATTTTAGACAAAATGCGATTATTCGATCTATCGCACCGGCGAGTCAAATTCAATACTAGTTCCGCTTCCGATCTTCGATTCTAGGTTTAAAGTTTTCCTGATTTTTTTATTTCTCGAACAATTTTCACAACAGCCTTGATCGAAGAATGAATGCGGGAGTTACTTACTTTGCGCCGTAAATGAACCATGTTGAGGCGAATTAATACTCGACGTAGAGAAAAAAAGAGAATTCAATCAATGGAGAACACACTATCGTTGCTGTTTGTTCGCGCTGCTTCGAGTGTCCGCACAGCTCATTCTACGCGACAACCCGCTTCGTTCTTATACAGTTTCCTTCTCTTTCGTTTTCTCTTTTCCCGATGCGAGGACGTCGTTCAGTTTCAAATTCAGGCAACAGAATGAACGGACAATATATTCTCTCTCGCCTCGTAATGCGACTTGAGGGATGGAAGAGATTCGTGGAAAGAGCGGCCGACGCGACTGGAAAAGCCGGGGTCCGTTCTCCGTTCTCTGAAATGGCCCACTAACACGGACGAATGGCGCACTGGCTGTACGGAGGCCGGTCGGTGGTTGTATCCACGAGTGGGAAAAACCAGCGCGTTTACTCAGGTGGAACGTACGTTCGTTCGTTCGTTCGTTCGCTCGCTCGCTCGCTCGTTCGCTTACTGATTACTGATTCGGTCGCCCGATCACGAATACAGTTTGCTCGGTTTAAACCTCGGTTAATATTTTATTTATCAGCGAGGTGTAAGGGAGAGAGAAAATGACAGGAAAAACCGTTGGTAGTAGGAGAGAAAGAGAAAAAGAAAAAGAAAGGGAGAGGGAGGTAGAAACGTTATCCGTAGACCGCTAAGAACCAGTCTCCCTCCTCTTCTTCACAATCGGGCCGATGACGATGACGACAAGAGGAGAAGGAATAGGGGAGTAAGCTGATGATTTCGTACGAGGAGATGTCGGACGAAAGGGGAGAAAACGTTGCGTCAGGCGCGCACGGGGCATTAAAAACATGTTGATAATCGCGCGCCCCCTCCGCGCCTGATAAGCGAACGGGGGGACAGGCACGCGGCGTTGTTATTTGCAAGAATTGCTCGATCGTTCGATTCTCGAAAGTACACAGCTGTGTCATAAATATTGATATTGGAGGCGTGGCATGGGCCGAGAGACGCAATGCCCGATTTTTATTGGGGTTTACAAGGAAAACGACCTACGTTTTAGTCAAGCGGCCTACGTTTTAGTGACGTATCGCGACTGATTTGCGAACCCTTCTATGGCGCAACGCGAATAGCGTAATAGTGATTGAGCAGTACTACGTCTCCGATCGAGAAGTCAAGTCACCCTGATGTCTCCAAGAGTCTTTTCATGTTTCCGAGGCGCAGGAATTGAGGCAACATTCCAGGAATATTAAACCATATAATTGGAATATTACAATATTATTGCAATATTACTGCAACATTCTGCGTCAGTTAGAATGGAGGAAGCATATTAATTAAGTCTTACTTAGTATTCGAATCTTATTAGTCAGTTGTTTATCAGAGATCATTAAAGTTCGAGCTTATGCATTCAAGCATCTTTATAATAAAAATATAAATGAAATAAAAAAATCGGTTGAAAAAATCAAGGAGACTCATCTTAAAAAAGAAATTGCATCCGGGATTGATCATCGGATCAAATACATGAAAAAGAAGTTGAAATCCGCTTTGTGTTAATGAAAATCATATATCAAAAGAAGGCAAAATAAATATAATGCAAACACTAATTGGTTTCGATAATTCAATAACAGAAGAAAAAAATCTAATGTATACAACCATTGCAAACCAAGGGTGCAAACCACGAGATCCATGTGAAAAGAATCATTAATTATAATTTGTACAAATTAATAAACAATCTTTAAAGAATAAAAGTTGTTTTTTATATTTAAAAATAAGATCTATTCAATGTATTTAATTAATTTTATATTGCTTTATATCGTTTTTATTAAAAGAAGTTCCAAAAAAATAACTTCATTTTCAAGCGTCTAAAATGGTCTAATCGTATAAATATGTTTAATAATCACACTCTAAATATTTTAAATTTGACTGTGGTGGTTCGGAATAATGCGAGATGAGATATTATACTTGAATATCGGAAGACTGGTAAAGACAGTCAAAATTGAGACAAAGTCTTAAAATTGTATGAGCTCAATTTATTTAACACTCAGCTAATTGTAAGTACAGATTCTTCCGCGGAATGTACACGAAAAAAAATGATTAGCAGTAAGAGCTAATATATAGTTGATATAGCTAAAATGTGTCTTTAAAATAGAAACAGCTAATGCTATTCTTGTCGAAGCTAAATTTCTTAGCTATTTGCACTTAGGTGCTATAGTAACAAATTTTTCCTACTAGAGACATATGATACTTAGCTAAATGTTACTTTATCTTTGCAGAGCTAAATAATTTCCATTATGAATGCTAAAATTTTTAGCTTATAATTAACGTTGAAAATAATATTGGTGCAATCGATTCTTAGAGAAATTGATATAGGCTACGGTCGATTTGATAATCTTTATTAAAAGAAAGGAGAAGAAAACTGCAGTTATTGACGGCAAATTATATAGGCGGTATTTTCACATACATAAGTATTCAAATAAAATAGTGAAATTCATATAATAATAACGTGGATAGCCATGGTTATCAATGGCTTATCACTGTTTTCTTATGATATTACTATTTTCAATACAAGTTATACAAGTTATAAATATAAAAATAGTACGTGAAATTCACATTATTGCCACGTAAGATCCATGTGCAAACGTGTATTCCATCTGGCAATAACGTGGATTTCACATACTATTTTTGTCGGGTATTTTTACCTTTAAATTTATCAATTGTAGATTGGGATACGCCCCAATTTTATAATAAATTAATTTTAGCTACTATTGCTAAGTTATTTTTTTTCCGTATATGACCGTATATGACTTCCGTTCGTGACGGTAAAATCGTCTTTTCGATACAACTGTACGAAAATCTCGTTTTTTTTGTAAGACAGTATATTCTTCCCGAATATATATTTTTCATTATTTAAGCGAGCAATTGATTTCTCTCTGTTATGATTCTCGTCTTTTCAGCCTTTTGCCCGCTCGACATGTGTGTTGTCAGTTGTGTCGTGTTTGTATATGTGTTTGTATATTTACAACGCTCAGAACAAAATATTTCGCAATAAAAGATGCTTGAATTAATAACGAATTAATACATGGTAGAGTGTTAGCGATATGTAACGATATGATTACACGACACTTTAAAAATATAAATATAAGAAATAAGTATAAAAAAGTAAGAAAAATGGTCCACAGAATGTTTTATTGTTTAATCAGTTTATTATCAATATATGGTGCAAGAGCGTGCATGTACAAGAGAAAGATAATTAGCCATGTAGAGAATTAAGATAGCTATTTCAAACACAAGAGAATTCATTAAAATGTTATTGCGGCACAAGACTTGCAAAGTAACTTTAGCAACATTACAATCTTCATACTTCTTTCAAACCATTATAAGATATATTTGGCTTTCATGGGTAAGAACTTCATTTACACATTTCTATTGGCAAATCAATAGGAACTACTGCAGCAGAAAATGCAGTTTTTTTTTTAAACTTCTAAAAACATGGAATACAAATTTGGATAAGTACAAAAATACGTATTATTATTACAAGAAATATTTGAATGGATTGCAGAGTAAACAGTTTCGGTTTAAAAGTTGATATGTTTCCAAATACTCATAAAAGATTTAAATATGTAGCAGATGGTTTTTTAATACTTTTCATCGCATTGTGCGAACAGTATGCGTCCATTCAGACGAAAAGATATTATGAATAAAAACAATTTTGAAAATAATTTTAAATTCAGTAAACACCTTTTTCAATACTTTGCAATATTTCATATAGCTGGTAATAGACTGACAATATGTTACATAATTAGAATTAGCAGAAAATATTCTTCAAAATACATGTAAAGAACATAAATACTTTTTTACTTAGCTTTTTACTTATTATATAAGAACAAATATTAATCTGACAAAGAAATATTTTTTATACTTACTGTAATATTTCTATTATATGAATATTTCTGTATTAAAAATATAGAAAAGAAGTATCTAAAATAACTTTTACAATTTGTAACTAATTTTGCTATACTTTACATACGTATTACATGATATGCGAATGAATATGAAAACAAAAATGTTTAAAAACATGTTACAAAATATGCAATAAATTGAGCAATAAATTAGTGATGTATCCGTATATCACGTCAAATATTTTCAAATATTTTCATTCGCATATGACATAATGTAATATAAAATATAGCAAGATTGGTTGAAAAGTAACAAAATAACAAAATTGTTGTAAATACGCTTAATGTTAATTTTGATTATGTAACATATTACCAATCTATGCCATCGTCTAAATTGTGAAATATTGATGAAGGTGTTTACTGAATCTAAAATTGCTTTAGAAATTGTTTTCAACAATATCTTGTTATCTGGACAACCTGTTAGATCATCGTTTCATAGGTTAAATGTTGAATCAAGATCAATTAGAACAATCATTGAAGCATACAATTACATATCAATCTAAAGTTTTGACATTTCCAATTCAATATCAAGAAAGATGTTTATCAGAAGTAATTCAGGAAATTTTTATTCTTATTCAAAAAACAAACATCATTCGACATCATCGCAATGTATACAGAGTAATTTTTATATTGCTAATATAATGGTAGAATGGATTGAGCTGAGCGACAAATGTCCCATAACGTTTTGCAAAATTCATAATAATAATCGAAATGTTAAATATTAAGGTCAAACAAATAATAACGTTCAGAAATGATAGAACAGAAGCGATGGAGCTCAAGTTATAGTACAGTCTAGTGTATCATACATTGGTTGCCGATGCGCCGAATAAGAAAAAGAGCGACGACATAACTACGGATAACGGTGATCTTTTCCTCTCGAGCGGCTTCTTTTGTTTAAAGTAATCGGTAATTAGTTGAGCATAATTATTATTGAAATTTGAAGAAATCGTTTATACGGAGATAGTGGCCCGTATTCAGAACACGTTTCTAGAGATGTTAGCGCGTTTTTATGTCATTCAGTAAACGTAAAACAAGAATAGAGGGACATAAAAACGCGCTAACATCTCTAGAAACGCGTTCTGAGTACGGGCCGTTCAGTACAGAAAGGGATATCATAAAATAGAAATGATTATTTTATAGATGGAGGCGTTAAAGACAAGATCAATTAAATTGTTTTTAATAATTGGATAATTAAGGATTTTTGATAAATGAAATCAAACAAGTGACAAACAAAAAGAAGATAATAAGGGTGCAATGTGATTATTAGTTCGTATGTTATCTGTATAATTAAATACAATTTTTAAGTATTAATAAGATACGTAATTATACATCGAACGTTTTAATTCTACGTTCAGTCATCTTCAGCGATGCGGTAATAAGTAAAATAAATAAAAGAAATAAAATAAAATAAAAGAATTTTTTAACAATTTATTTTATCATGCACATGCATAGAATTTACCTGCCGTACCATTTATCATATTATTAATCCCTTCTTAATGTCAAAGTTATAAAAATCTCACGTAAAGATACTCAGCCTTGTTTCGCGCAAATGCATACATTTGACGCAAGATATTACTGTAATTAATATCACGAATTATATGTATAAAGAAAAATTTATAAATGCATAACGATCTCATTTTCCTCCAATTTTTTTTGAAATTTTTAAAGTTTTTTTTATTTTAATGTGTAAAATATAATCTGAGTACGAAATTCACCGTTTATGTACCATTTTTCTTTTTTTTAATTTAAAGTTTTATGATGTCAGTAATTAATAATAGTAATGTGATGTCAGTAAATAATAATTTTTTATTATTAAACAAAAAGGTAATGATCTGTGCATGTAAAAGTTTATTACTTCTAAATTCAATTAAGTTATTGTTACCAAACATCAGTTTAGCTTTTCTGATGAACATTTTATAACAATAAAATAAATATTCTTGGCTTTAATTAAAACCACATACTGTCTTCTTATACAGTTTAAATTATCGCAGATATAAATTTCCTCAAGTATGCTAAATTAACTAAATCCAACAAGTTCCAGTACTGTATGTTCATAAAACCAATATTTGAGTCTTATATTTGAACAAGGCAACAAAAGTCACAGCTTGCATCGCATAATCAAAACCAATATCACATCCTTTTTTACATCCATATGCATATCACCGACGAACATATTAAGGGACATATTAAGATGACTGATACGTTATCTTCCAGTCACTCGAGAGATATTACTAACTCTAAAGCTACGCATTTTTCTGCTATTGTTCAACGAAGATATACTTTAGGCCTTAACATTGTTGCTTGTAATTATGCGGACGGTCTCCGACCTTCGTGCCTGATAAGAGCATGCAAAAACCCGGCCGTATGAATTAATGTAAAACGCACGCGAATTCGCGCAGTTGCGTAGTTATCGAAGGAACGGGAGAATCACACGTGTCTCTGATATTCAACAATTCACTTTTATTCACGTAAATAAAACTTTATCGTTTGTGTGCTTTTACTATGCAATATTATGATATATAGTATTCAGTTTAGCATCTGTTGTTTTGTCATTCGTCGTTTATGCCTTCCGAGATGAAAACAAGTTCATTTTGCTTATTGTCGTCATCTCTGCCTAAACGTAATTCAATATCGGCAAGAGTAGGGATGAGAGATGGAAAACACATGCATACGCCAATGACCTATTCTACGTCACTGCGAGTCACGTAATGTCAGAGAACATTCATCCAGATTAACATAGGCCAAAAGGTAAGAATAGAGAAATAAAATTATTATGAGAAATTCTATTATTGTGTACACACTGTACACTATGTCAACTAATATAGGCCTCGGGTAATACTTGATATTCCATTTCCGCAGTTGCAGCAACGAAATATAACTTTACCACCAAATCACTCAATTTTGCGAAACGTAAAATATATATTACGTTTATATATTATATAAACATATAAATTGATTAGAGATATGTAACAGCTAATGCAATAGAAATGGATAATTTAAATATAAAATAAGTAATTATTAAATTATTTAATGTACCTAACATTAATTAAAAAACTCTTAAAAGTCGAAATTTAAATTTATTAAAAGAAGTAACAGATATTTGCGTAAAAGGTTGCTTCTTACAAAAATACCTATCTATTTTTTTCTATATTAGTTTATACCTTATTATATTATTTTCTTGATTTATGCAATTTCTATAATATATACAATAATCTGATTTGTGTATTTACAACTATCTTAAGTTTTAAATAGTCTTAAGATTTAAAACGACTGTATGGAAGTTCGAAATTATGTAAGGTCTTAAACATAAAATCAATTTATGAATACTATTAGTATTCATAGATCAATTTTATAGTCAAATATGATCTCGAAACGTCGTAGAATCATTTTATTGGGCGGAGTCTTAAAATCACCTATGACCAGACTTGATACAATCTCGAATATAAAATCAGACTACACCATTCTATCCTGATCCAAAATACAACATAAAATAAGACTGATAATGATATATCCAACATAAATTAAATATTGCCCTTGAATTATTTGTATTTAAATGAACTGAAAATTAATATATCGTATCCACGTCGATTTCAGGGACAATCACATCGAATCGATGTGCTCGATCGATGTCTTTCATCGACGTCGATTCAATCATTTCTCACTGGGGACGTGACGATATGGGAATGAACTAACATAATACATAAATTAGAAGAAATATTTATCGTATGTTATGAATATTTTATGTTTGCATTAAATTAATGCACATAATTCACGGTTATAATATCTCGGTCGGTAGGATATTAATTTTAATGATCTAGATAATTTTTAATGAACTACAACATGATTTATCGACTTCTCGGGCGACTTTTTATTCTTTTCAATTCTAGAAAAATTTGTTCACTCGAGAGATAAAACATATGCGACATAAAATTAATTGTAAGAAAAATCCATACTTGCACGTAAAATGCAATTCTGCCAATTCGATCGCGCTCAGTAGGAAAGTAATAATAATTAGTCTTATAAAAAGCACAAAAATTTGTCAGTATTTAAATGCTATCTCTTGACATAACATCTCCAAAATTGAATATTTTTAATATTATGAATTAAAGAAATCGCAGAAAAAATTGAATATTTTTACAAAAAAAAAACTAGAAAGAGTTGAATAAAATGTTACCTGCTTGCTTTATTGCAAAAATAAAATTTTTTATATGTACATATCTTATGTACATATATTTATATAAAATTTAATTAGTTAATTTAATTAATTTTGATTTTATTTTTTCATTTTTACAAGTTACAGGAACTTTGAAACTTTCTCTGTTATCAAATCATTTATCTATTCGAGAAGGCCAATATACATATTATCAATAGATCTTTTTTACAGCTGATTTAGTATATACTTTCTGTATTCAAAATAAAATGTTTTTTTTTAAACTTGGTAAAAGCGAAAAGTTCTAGTGCGCATGTGCGAAAATGGATAAAACTTTAAGCACCCGCTTATGAATTTTTAAAAATCTTTTTGTTTATTTATTAATAAAATGCCATGAATAATAAAATATTCTAGTCTATTTTTCAAATAGTCTTCTCTTGATTATTTAAAATTATATTGAAATTATTTGTACACTGATTTTAATCTTACATATCTGCTAATCTGGTGTTCGGCAAAACTTCCTACACCACGTAACGCAGTATACGCTATTGGGTTCGCCGCGCATGCGCGACAGACGCGACGCCACTAGTAACACACTAACACTGCACATCATTGCATGACAAGTAATTTTGGTTAGTCGGCGTAAGTCGCGTGTTTTTGCAAGTGGTATTGTTTGTTACCTTTTCAATTAAAGGGCCAATAAAAATGGTAAGCATTCAGTTAATTGTCGATACATCGAGCTTCGAGCTTCTGTTTATTTAATGATTATTACAAAGAGAATTTATGGGTCATGTCAAAGCCGCCATTTTTATGGTTATGTGTACCTGCATGTAACAATGTAAAATTGTATATTCTTACGTTAACTGAACAGAAATATGTATATGATTTCTATTAACTCGACGATTGGATGTTTTTTAGTTTCGCAATCAGTACGACAGCGATGTGACAGTATGGAGCCCGCAGGGTCGACTGCATCAAGTGGAGTATGCTATGGAAGCTGTGAAACTGGGATCAGCTACTGTAGGTCTCAAGAGCAAAACACATGCCGTTCTTATTGCGCTGAAGAGAGCGTCGTCGGAGCTGTCGGCTCATCAAAAGAAGATCATACCGATAGACAAACACATGGGAATTAGCATCTCAGGTTTAACAGCTGATGCGAGAATATTGAGGTACGCTGTCTACTTATTTTTATAATTTCAATCTTTGCTTTTATTAATTATAAAATAATTATAGCAGATCTGCTTTTGATTATCTCTTAACTCTTTTAGAGCCGATTTTTCCAACTTTTTGGTAAGCTAACTAATAGTTAAATCATATGTCTAAACTTGTCTAACTTGATAGATAAAACAAAGACGTATGATTTAACTATTAGTTAGCTTACTAAGAAGTTGAAAAAACCGGCTCAAACTATGGCAGAGTTGGCTACCATTACACTGTCACTGTATTAGATGATGAGCAGAATCTAAGTCTGTTTATAGTATTTATGTAATTTATTAGTTTTTTTTCTATTCAAGTTACTTGAAATATTGAAGTACAAGTTTTTTTAACACATAATTACACGTTTTAAATTTTATTTATATTCATCTGTTATGTATTCTAGTAGTTAGCAACGAAACGAAAGAGTTAATTTAGAATAAAAAAAATTATTTGCAGCCGTTACATGCGAACCGAATGTTTGAACTTCAAGTATGCTCATGATGATACATTACCCATCGGTCGCCTGATTACATCTTTAGGAAATAAGATGCAAACATGCACACAAAGATATGATCGACGTCCATATGGTGTTGGCTTACTTGTGGCTGGACACGATGTGAGAATTTTATAAATTAATTAAAAAATCAAATGTAATTACAGATCACATATTTTTCTAACAATAATCATTCCCGACAGGACCAAGGGCCGCATATATATCAGACATGTCCATCGGCGAATTATTTCGACTGTAAAGCGATGGCCATAGGATCACGATCCCAAAGTGCAAGGACGTACTTAGAGAAACATCTAAATGAATTTTTATCGTGCGATCTTGATGAGTTAGTCAAGCATGGCCTTAGAGCGTTACGTGACACTCTACCTAATGAAGTTGATTTATCAATAAAGGTAAATAGATTTAAGACATTTTACTGAAATATACATTCTTGATCTCTCATGATAATCGAGAACTAATGTGTGACGTGACGATCGAAATCGAACTCGGAACCTGTCAACTGAATTTGAGTACTCTCACACAAAGTCATGCGCTAGCCCAGCGATGTATCCCTTCATGCATTTAGCTGATATACCTGTAAATTAAATAACATTCGTTTATACATATATAGTTGCAATAAGAATTTGGCCATGCAATTTTAAAAATCAATCTTGAATGTGGATGAAGATACGTCTCGCTTATATATTTCAGAATGTATCAATCGGGGTAGTAGGAAAGGATTACGATTTTACCATTCTCGACGAGACCACGACAGCTGCTTACTTATCCCAGATTGAAGGGGATGATAAACGTGGAAGGCCTACTGAGTCGGCTGTGCAAGACGACGCCAAACCTCCGCAAGATCCGCCAGCCGACGAAGGCCCTCAAGATCCTCAAGTTGCTATTGCCATGGACACGGATTAAAATAGCAATATAAATTTTATTTGCATTCAATTTATATAACGTGAAGTTGCAATTGAAATTTACAATTAAAAATATCTCAATTTTGTAACAACGGTAAATCTATATACATATAGATAACAAAATATTTATTATCAGTTCATTAATAGTAACACACTGTTGTTCAGATCTTTCTATTACTGCGAAGATTTTTTCTTTTTTCTTTCACAATGTCTATGAATTTATTGTTTATATTGATTTCTTATATTTCAACTAAATATTCATCTACACTGTTGTATCTTCCATTCACGACGTAGCATGATCATCAATCTGTTGTTTCTTCCGTTGTTTTAGTATATTTGTCAAGAAGTATTCTCCGGCTTTATATGAGGACCGAACTAATGGACCGCTGGCGGTATACAGGAAACCTAGTTGATTCCCCATATTTTCCCACGCTTTAAATTTCTGGGGTGTTACATATTCGATGACTTTTAAGTGTCTTTTGGTAGGTTGCATATACTGTCCCAATGTTACAGCATCCACTCCGGCATCTCTTAGATCCCGCATAGTCTGCTCGACTTCCTGGTCAGTTTCGCCCAGTCCTAGCATTATCGATGATTTCGTGATTAAATCAGGGTTGAACTTCTTAGCTGCTTTCAATACAGTCAGCGATTGCCTGTATAAAATAAATGAAAAATTAATTCGAATTATAATCGTAAATATTTTTAATAAATATTGCATTATAAGAGAATACATTAAACGCACCTGTATCGAGCGCGCATATCACGAACGAAGGGAGTTAAACGTTCCACGGTTTCTATATTGTGCGCAAACACGTCCAGATTCGAATTCACGATCGTAGCAACGCAATCTTCATCGCCTCTAAAGTCTGGCACCAGGCATTCCACTAGGATATTGCTCCTATGACGAAACATGAAATATTTCTACAACCTGATATGATTTGAGCCTGATATGATTTGAGCCTGATATGACCTAATTACTTCATTTCTTAAATAAGATAAAAAAAAATTGCACAAGATACCTCTTTTTTATTTCTTTAACAGTAGCTGCGATATGGCTAGCTCCACCATCCTTCAAATCTGAAATAATCGTTGAATTCTAAGTCTATAATAATATAATTTAATTACATAGTCTATAACATTGATTTGTATAATTAACCATCACGATCCACGGATGTTAGAACGATATAGTCCAAACCCCAGTCCGCTACCGCGCTTGCAGTGTTGACTGGCTCCTCAGCATCCAATGGTGGTGGTTTACGTGCAGTTTTAACAGAGCAGAAACGGCAGCCACGAGTGCACGTATCTCCCATTAACTAGAGAATAGATCCATTGTTATTTAGGCATGATTTCAATGATTTATTTATTCCCTTCAACTTTAACATTTATTTGACTCTTTCAACACCGCAATGAATCTGCATATTGTATAATTAAACAGTAACTTCAAATTTTTGCGAGAGACATTTTTATATAATGGAATGCTAGATGTAAAAGTTAAACTTTATTAGAAGGATTAAAAATAATATAATAAATAACAAATAAATAGAAAAATCTCAGGTGTACTAATATCTTTCGACTTTATATAATCTCAAATAGATTGATATAAATACTAATATAACATTGCGTTTTTATGAAAATATATTTGCCTGAGATTATTAATACACGATTACTAACGAAATTATTTTGATATTTTCGTTTCTGATTTATTACAAACCATAATAGTAGCTGTTGCCGTGCCATGACTACCTCCACCCCAGCACTCCCCGATATTGGGACATCTGGCTTCCTCGCAGACCGTACTCAGTCGTAATTTTCTCAGTTGAGCCTTTATCTTACTATAACTCTCGCCCATAGGTATCTCCGTTTTTAGCCATGGTGGCAGCCTAAGCCGCCCCGATTCGCCTACGTCCAATTTTAATTTGCCATTGTACTCTTTAACGTCATTCTTGAGAAAGTCTTCAAATTGCGGACCATCTACTAGCTTTTTGGAAAATTCTTTGTTACTCTCGGACGAAGCGCGCGCACACTGCAACGTAACATTTTCGTCAGAGTTATTTCAGATGCGATTATTTGAGTAATTCAATATTGCGATGAATAAACAAGAATTTGCGTTTAATCCTCTGAAAACATTGAAACGAATCGTTGATTGAAACTTACCGCCAGATGAAAGTGGCAGCCGAGAGTGCATTTAGGGTTTGTGGCACCGAATATACGTAACATATTCACACTCATCAATCAGCTGTACAAAAAAACAGAGAGGATCAGAAGTGGTTCATGTTTTTAATTTGATAAACTCACATGGCACGCTCCAAGAAATCCCAACACCATGTATTTCAATGGTGTTTAGAGCATTGAATCACATTGAGTTCTATAGTACACTGGAGCATGCCTTATCTATACTAAACTATAAAAATTGCGGCCTGCTGAAGTAAAAGATAATACGATTGGTGGACATCTGTCTCTTTTGTGCGTACTGTTATCTTAGCTAGGTAATTATTTAGTTTAGCTCCCTCAACTCAAAAATAGATGGAATTAAGCTCATTCGATGCGAATTTACTCGAAACGAACGAATCTGTCGCTCGCGCCTGCGAAGCGAGATATTAATCGTTAAAGTTGACGTGTTTTAAGGTTAGAAAATCTGCTATATCGACGCAGTGTAGCGATGTGACATGCGTCGTGACAGAAAGCGCGCAAAATTTAAGTTGTAAATCTAAAATCTATGTGGAAGTTGTGAGGTTGAATAATAACACGTAGGCGGGATACAGAGGGAGAGGGTCCATCTAGAAATCGAATTATACATTGTGGAATAGGACAAAATTAATTCTAATGCAAGATATTTTTTATTCAGGGATCCGGACCGAAACAAAATTACGGTTCGGTTTCGGTTACGGTTTAACAAAATATATAATACCTGTTCCGGTTTCGGTTTTAGTTCCACGACAAGTAAAAGAACCGAAAACCGGTTAAATTACAATTTTTTCGGTTACGGTTCCTGTTCTTCTAAAATAATTTTTTAAATGTTTTTGATGTACATACAACACTTTGTCTAAACTAAACAGTTTATTTTGTCAATAGTACTAAATATTGATAACATGGATATCATA